>BPLQ01012473.1:0-132962 GCA_021605075.1 Caerostris darwini | reverse complement strand
TTTTACGAGAATAAAAAAATTATATGTAAAGCATAGCAGTACATTGCAGTAACATAGCACTAAAAGGAAAATTACATGAATAATAAAATAAAATAAATTAAGAATTGAGTAAATTAAAGCAATATATGAATGTTTGGAACGAATTAATAGAGCTGTAAATGTACTGCAATAAAAAAAACAAATTTTATCTAAATATATATATATATATATATATATATATATTGATAAGAAAAATATATATATATATATATATATTGAAAGAAAAAATATAATTGTATGGAAATTATAATATAAAATAAATAACAATATGCGATTAGATACTTTTTCCTTCAATAAATTTTATATTGTCTCTATTATGGGTTACTTACTGAATAAAACTAAGAAATAAGGTCTAGAATTGAATGTATAGATCTATAAATATATCCATGTAATACTATAAACGAAAAATGATTTGTGAATAATAGCTACTGGCATTTCCATTTTTAATCACTTAAGTAATAAGTGTCAAATGAACCAAGAAAGAAAAAATACAAGAAAATCGGAATATCGGTATATGTTAAACTTGGGTAAAAAAAATACAAGCTAAAAATACTTGGATTAATTTGTTTGCTTTGGTACCAAGAAAATTTTCGTCACAGTCTTTTAACTCATTTATAATATTTTTTTATCTTTAGTTCTTTTTATTTCTATAAAGCAACATATATACAGTGTAACCTTCTAACAAAATGGCGTTTTCCTCTAAATCACTCTCCAGAATTTAAATATTTGATGTATAGAAAAAGCAACATCTTAAAATTTAACTAGTTTCCTTTTTTCTCTGCGCTGAATATTTCACATTTGATAGTAAAATAAATTTGGATGCATTTTAAATGCTTTTTTTGTTGTCATTTTTATTATTCCAGTTTCACTTGCTTATATTATACTAAAAGGATTTCATGTATAGAATATTGCATGTTGTTAATGTTTTCAAAAATGTTTACATTTTTTTTTACAAAGAAAAATATTCCTTCATTTTAAAATTTTAATTTATTTCTTATTGTTATCAAATTCACAAAATCATTATAAGAATAAGATGAACTGAAATGAGATTTTATAAATGTAACATTATTTTAAGTTCAGTTATCTGTGAATAACACGAACAAGATTTGTCAAACAACGATTTACATATTGAAATAACTAGGAAAAATTACTAAAATACATGATTTTGTGCTAATTTCACAGGGTTTACCTGGTGTATATATATACATATATTAAAATATTCAGTGTTCTATATCAGTAGCTCTTCAGTACTTTTTCCAAATATGATACTAAAATGGTCACACCTCTAGTAAACATCAGTTATGGGATTAAATTTCTCTATACCCCATGTGCCTTTTAATGTGATAACTAACTGTTAATGTGTTTGTGTTTCTTATTCGCACTGCGTGATTCCTTTCGAAATTAACAATAGAAAGACAGGCATCTAAAATTTATAGTGGGCTTAATGGGTGAGTGAATAGAGCTCTGGCTCTCGGTGCCACAGATTCCAGTTCTACTCCAGTCGGTGTCATGGAGGCTTGTAATGATTCGGGATCTACTTTAAACCGTAATTTATGGTCTAATATGATTGTCGGGTGTAGGAATAATTATCCCATCCCATAAAAAGGAAACACATCTCATGTTTCCAAATCTGCCAATAAGCAGACGGCCAACGGTGGATTCCATCGGATGTCGGAAATGAAAGACAGATCTTTTGGCAAAATAAGAACAAATGCCAATAACAAATTCCTCTAAAACGTTGTCGAATAAAACTCCTCTTCTTCCAATTTGCCATTCCTTCCTTTTAGAAAAGCTCTAGAAGCACAACAAACAAACAAGCATTACAAAATTCGGAAACCATCGCACCAATTTTTGATCTTATTATTTGAAAGGAATAAACACACAGAATTATTTTCAGTTTCTCAATTCATTTAATGAGTAAATCTTCTAGAAAAGGGGAGATCGGCAACGCTTTTATAATGAATGCCCAGTAGTATAAATGCCAATAACTTGGCATTCAGAATTACAATTCCGAGACGTGCTACTAGGATTTGACGAAAGGCTTCGAATTTTCGGCTATTAAGGCTTCGGCTATTTATGATGTGAAGGAGATCTGGCAGTGGTACAGAAGGAAATGATTATCATTAAATAGTTCATTAGTGAAATGTTTGACGCATTGTTTTTGGGATGCTTTTGAAGAAGGGTCAAATTACTACAATAATGTTTGCTTTTGTTCTGTGAATAAAGGATTATGATGATGTTTATCATAATAATGGCGTTTATTGCAAACTATATAAGCATTGGAAGTAATTGGACATTTTTATGTTTCGTAGAATAGCGGAATGACTTGCAGAATGCTGCCAATTTATTCACATATTGATATTAAGTTCTTTATTTATTTTTTATATTTTTGGTTTATATGCGTGGAAGAATTTTTTTAATATAAAAAATGGTTCTTTTGTGGTGTTTTTGTTAAGTATTGTTATATGTTGCGTTGCATCCAAGTTGTCTATTTACATTTAAAGAAGCTACTGTATACAATCTACTTATTATTTATTAACGATAATGTTATGTTTGGAGAGATGTTTGAATGCCAAATAAATCTAAATTTGCCAAAAAAGCCAGTTTTATGAGTAAATTAGCGAAATATTTGCCTTAGCATTTGATGTTAAAGGGATTTTAGATTTTTTTTTTCGTTGAGATATTTTTTTTAGTGGGATTGATAAGAATTTCGTTAAACATTGTGTTGCATACAACTAATCAAAAGGGCCTGAAAATTAATTAGCTTCCTTAAAAATTATTAAGATATATATTTTTATATGCTAATTTTTTTTTAATGAGAGACAAATATTTTAAGGTTTTTTATTATTGTATGTAGGCGGATTTTGTGGCAAATCTTTAAACAAACGATCAACTGATGTATTCAAAATATTACAAAATAAAATGTTATCGAATAAAACACCCGCCCTTCCAATTTGCAATTCCTTCCTTTTAAGAAAACTCTCGACACATAACAAATATGCATCAACAGAAGCACTGCAAAATTCGAAAGCCATCGCACCAGTTTTAAACTTATTATTTGAAAGGAATAAACACAGAATTATTTTCAGTTTCTCAATTCCTTTAATGAGCAAATCTTCTAGAAAAGGGAGATCGACGAATGCTTTTATAATGAATGCCCAGTAGTATAAATGCCAATAACTTGGCATTCGAAAATACAATTCCGAGACGTGCTATTAGGATTTGAGGAAAAGGTTCGAAATAATGCATATTTATGATGTGAGGAGATCTGGCAGTGGTACAGAAGGAAATTCTCCATCATGATTATCATTAAATCGTCCATTAGTGAAATGCTTGATGCATTGTTTTTGGGACGCTTTTGCAGAAGGGTCAAATTACTACAACAATGCAAACTGTATAAGCATTGGAAGTAATTGGACATTTTTATGTTTTGTAGAACAGCGGAATGACTTGCAGAATGCTGCCATTTTATTCACATATTTACATTTTGTTCTTTATTCTTTTTTTTTTGTTATATCTTGGGTTTATATATGCAAAAAAGAAATTTTTTTAATATAAAAAATATTTTGTAGTTGAGTTTTTGTTAACTATTGTTGTATGTTGCTTTGCGTCCAAGTTGTCTATTTACATTTGAAGAAGATACTGTATTCAATCTACTTATTATTTATTAATGATAGTTTTATGTTTGGAGAGATGTTTGAATGCCAAAGAAATGTAAATTTGCCAAAAAGCCAGTTTTATGAGTAAATTAGTGAAATATTTGCCTTAGATGCCATATGTCATTTAATGCTAGATGGATTTTGGATTTTTTTTTTCTTTGAGATATTTTTTTTTAGAGGGTTTGTTAAGAATTTCGGTAAACTTTAAGTGTTGCATGCAACTAATCAAAAGGGTCTGAAAAATAATTAACCTCTTCATGAATTACTAGGATATATATTTTATATACTAACTTTTTTTTACATGAGAGACACATTTTGTAGTTTTTTTTATGATTGTATGAAGACGGAGTTTGTCTCAAGTATTGGAACAAACAATCAACTGATGTACTAAAAATGTTACAAAATATTACTAGAGGTTCAGAGAAAACATGTCTTGATCCCACGAACTTTTATTATAATTCTTCATTAAGAATCTAATAATCAATTACAGCATAACAGATGCTAAAACATACAATACGTTTTTTATTTTTTAGTTTCAGAAAATATTTTGCGAAGTCCATTGAATTTAAGAAAACTGAAAATATAAAAAGGTAAAAAATAAGTAAATAACTTTGTAATTTAAAATGAATCTTAATTTTTAATTTAAAACGAATCGAGAATATTACAAACATTCAATTTTAATTTTAAATTCCCAGGTGGAAAAACACTTACATTAAATTTTTATGTAATGGACCCCGTGGAAATTCAAAGCTTTATGCTCAAAAGAAAAATTCAATCTGATATTATGCAAATTTGAAAGAATTTTAAAACGATGAATTCACATCGAACGGATAAAAAGTTTTCTTTTTATTTTGTCTTGAATAAAATATCATAAATCAAACAGTATTTTTCATTAATAACAATGCTCTGTTTCAACAAATGCCAATAACAAATTTCCTCTAAAACGTTGTCGAATAAAACACTCCTTCCAATTTGCAATTCCATCCTTTTAGGAAAGCTCTCGACGAATAACAAACAAACAAGCATTGCAAAATTCGAAAACCATCGCACCGATTTTGATCTAATTATTCGAAAGGAATAGACACACAGAATTATTTTCAGTTTCTCAATTCATTTAATGAGTAAATCTTCTAGAAAAGGGAGACCGGCAACGCTTTTATAATGAATGCCCAGTAGTATAAATGGCAATAACTTGACATTCAGAATTACAATATCGAGACGTGCTATTAGGATTTGAGGAAATTCTTCGAAATAATGCATATTTATGATGTGAGGAGAGATCTGGCAGTGGTACAGAAGGAAATGCTCCATCATGATTATCATTAAATCGTCCATTATGGAAATGTTTGATACATTGTTTTTGGAACGCTTTTGTAGAAGGGTCGAATTACTACAACAATGTTTGCTTTTGTTCTGTGAATGAAGCATTACGATGATGTTTATCATGATAATGGCTTTTATTGCAAACTATTTAAGCATAGGAAGTAATTGGAAATCATTATTTTTTCGTAGAATAGCGGAATGACTTGCAGAATGCTGCGAATTTATTCACATATTTACATCATGTTATTTATTTATTTTTTTATATTTCGGGTTTATATATGCGGAAGATATTTTTTAATATAAAAAAAATATTTTAGGGTTGTTTTTGTTAAGTATTGTTATATGTTGCGCTGCATCCAAGTTTGTCTGTTTACATTTAAAGAAGAGACTGTATTCATTCTGCTTATTATTTATTAATAATAATGTTATGTTTGATGATATGTTTGAATGCCGAAGAAATGTAAATTTGCCAAAAAAGCCAGTTTTATGAGTAAATTAGCGAAATATTTGCCTTAGCATAGACGGATTTTAGATTTTTGTTTCGTTGAGATATTTTTTTTAGAGGGATTGTTAAGAATTTCGTTAAAATTTATGTGTTGCATGCAACTAAGCAAAAGGGCCTGAAGAATAATTAACGTCTTTACGATTTAATAACATATTTTTTTTGTATGCCAATTTCTTTTTAAATGAGAGAGACATCTTGTAGTTTTTATGATTGTAACATATGTAGATGGATTTTGTGGCAAGTCTTGGAACAAACAATCAACTGATGTATTAAAAATGTTACAAAATATTACAAGAGGTCCAGAGAAAACATGTCCTGATCCCAGGAACTTTTATTATGGTGCTTAATTAAGAAACTAATAATCATTTACAGTATAACAGAAGCTAAAATATACATTACGATGTTTTTTTTTTTGTGTTTCGGAAAATGTTTTTCGAAGTCCATTGAATTTTAGAAGACTGAAAATATAAAAAGGTAAAAAATAAGAAAATAACTTTGTAATTTAAAATGAATCTGGATTTTTAATTTAAATCGAATCGAGAATGTTACAAACATCGAATTTCCATTCTAAATTCTCAAGTGTAAAAAACACTTACATTAATCAAAACTTTATGCTCAAAAATAAAATTCAGTCTGCTATTATGCAAATTTAAAGCATTTTAAAATGATGAATACACATCAAACGGCTACAAAATTTTCTTTTTCTTTCGTCTTGAATAAAATATCATAAATCCAACACCAATTTTGAGTAATAACATTGCTCTGTTTCAACAAATGCCAATAACAAATTTCCTCTAAAACGTTGTCGAATAAAACACCCCTTCTTCCAATTTGCAATTCCTTCCTTTTAGGAAAGCTCTCGACGCACAACAAATATGCATCAAAAGAAGCATTGCAAAATTCGAAAACCGTCGCACCAATTTTGATCTTATTATTCGAAAGCAATAAACACACAGAATTATTTTCAGTTTCTCAATTCATTTAATGAGTAAATCTTTTAGAAAAGGGAGATTGGCGATGCTTTTATAATTTATGCCCAGTAGTATAAATGCCAATAACTTGGCATTCAAAATTACAATTTCGAGACGTGCTATTAAGATTGGAGGAAAGGCTTCGAAATAATGCATATTTATGATGTGAGGAGATCTGGCAGTGGTACAGAAGGAAATGCTCCATCATGATTATCATTAAATCGTCCATTAGTGAAATGTTTGATGCATTGTTTTTGGGACGCTTTTGTAGAAGAGGTCAAATTATTACAATAATGTTTGCTTTTGTTCTGTGAGTGAAGGATTACGCTGATGTTTATCATAATAATGGCTTTTATTGCAAACTATATAAGCATTGGAAGTAATTGGATGCTTTTATGTTTCGTAGAATAGCGGAATGACTTGCAGAATGCTGCCAATTTGTTCATATATTTGCATTTTGCTTTTTATGTATTTTTTTTATGTTTTGGGTTTATATATGCGGAAGAATTTTTTTAATATAAAAAAATTGTTTTTTTTAGTGGTATTTTTGTTAAGTATTGTTGTATGTTGCGTTGCATCCAAGTTGTCTATTTACATTTGAAGAAACGATTGTATTCATTCTGCTTATTATTTATTAATAATAACGTTATGCTTTTAGAGATGTTTGAATGCCAAATAATTGCAAATTTGTCAAAAAGCCAGTTTGATAAATAAATTAGCGAAATATTCGCCTTAGCATTTGATGTTACATGGATTTGACATTTTTTTTTTTCGTGCAGATATTTCTTTTGAGAGGGTTTCTTAAGAATTTCGTTAAACTTTATGTGTTGCATGCAACTAAGCAAAAGAGCCAGAAATAATTAGCCTCTTTAAGAGTTACTAAGATATATTTTTACTATGCTAATTTTTTTTAAAGCAGATACACATTTTGTAGGGTTTTTTTATGTCTGTATTTGGATGGATTTTTTTTGCAAGTCTTGGAACAAACAATCAACTGATGTATTAAAATATTACTAGAGGTCCAGAGAAAAATGTTCTATTCGCACGAACTTTTATTATGATGCTTAATTAAGAATCTAATAATCATTTACAGTATAACAGAAACTAAAATATACAATAAGGTTTTTTTTTCTGGAATTTCAGAAAATATTTGTCGAAGTCCATTGAATTTAAGGAAACTAAAAATATAAAAAGGTAAAAAATAAGTAAATAACTTTGTAATTTAAAATGAACCTTGATTTTTAATTTAAAACTAATCGAGAATAATACGAGCATTCAATTTCAATTCTAGATAAACTAGGGTTAAAAACACTTACATTAATAAAATTTTAATTTAATGAACCTCAGAGAAAATCTAACCTTTATGCTTCAAAAGTAAAATTCAGTCTGCTATTATGCAAATTTGAAAGCATTTTAAAACGATGAATTCACATCAAACGGTTAAAAATGTTTCTTTTTCTCTTGCCTTGAATAAAATATCATAAATCAAACAGCATTTTTCATTAATAAATTGCTCTGTTTCAATAAATGCAATAACGAAATTTCTTCTAAAACGTTGTCGAATAAAACACCCCTTCTTCCAATTTGCAATTCCTTCATTTTAGGAAAGCTCTCGACACACAACAAACAACAAGCATTGTAAAATTCGAAAACCATCGCACCAGTTTTGATCTTATTATTCGAAAGGAATAAACGCAGAATTATTTTCAGTTTCTCAATTCATTTAATGAGTAAATCTTCTAGAAAAGGGAGATCGGCGAACGCATTTATAATATAGTATAAATGCCAATAACTTGGCATTCGGAATTACAATTCCGAGACGTGCTATTAGGATTTGAGGAAAGGCTTCGAAATAATGCATTTTTATGATGTGAGGAGATCTGGCAGTGGTACAGAAGGAAATGCTCCATCCTGATTATCATTAAATCGTCCATTAGTGAAATGTTTGATGCATTGTTTTTGGGACGCTTTCGTAAAAGGGTCAAATTACTACTATAATGTTTGCTTTTGTTCTGTGAATGAAGGATTACGATGATGTTTATCATAATAATGGCTTTTATTGCAAACTATATAAGCATTGAAAGTAATTGGACGTTTTTTATGTTTCGTGGAATAGCGTTGACTTGCAGAATGCTGCCAATTTATTCACTTATTTACATTTTGTTGCTTAATTATTTTTTTATATTTTGGGTTTATATATGCGGAAGAATTTTTTTAATATAAAAAATGTTTTTTTTTAGTGGTGTTTTTGTTAAGTATTGTTACATGTTGCATTGTATACAAGTTTGTCTGTTTATATTTAAAGAAACGACTGTATTCATTCTGCTTGTTATTTATTAGCGATAATGTTATGTTTGGAGAGATGTTTGAATGGCAAAGAAATGTAAATTTGCCAAAAAGCCAGTTTTATGAGTAAATTAGCGAAATATTTGCTTTAGAATTTGATGTTAGATTGATTTTAGATTTTTTTTACGTTGAGATATTTTTTTTTAGAGGGATTGTTAAGAATTTCGTTAAACTTTATGTGTTGCATGCAACTAAGCAAAAATGAATGAAGAATAATTAACCTCTTTACGAGTTACTAAGATATATTTTTGATAGGCTAATTTGTTTTAAGTGAGACACATATTTTGTAGTTTTTTTTGTGATTGTATGTATTAGATAGATTTTGTGGCAAGTCTTGGAACAAACAATCAAATGATGTATTAAAAATATTACAAATTATTACTAGAGGTCCAGAGAAAGCATGTCCCGATTCCTCGAACTTTCATTATGGTGCTTAATGAAGAATCTAATAATCATTTATAGTATAACAGAAGCTAAAATATACAATAAGATTTTTTTTTTTTTTTTTTTTTTTTTTTTAAAGTTTCAGAAAATATTTTTGAATCCATTGAATTTAAGGAAACTGAAAATATAAAAAGATAAAAAATAAGTAAAAATGTGTAATTCAAAATGAATCGAGAACATTACGAGCATTCAATTTCATTTCTAAATTCCCAACTGAAAAAACACTTACATTAATAACATTTTTAGTTAATGAAAGCCAGAGAAAATCAAACATTTACGTTCAAATGTAAAGTTCAGTCTGCTATTATGCAAATTTAAAAGCATTTTAAAACGATGAATTCACATCAAACGGTTAAAATTTTTTTTCTTTTTCTTTCGTCTTGAATAAAATATCATAAATCAACACCAATTTTGAGTAATAACATTGCTCTGTTTCAACAAATGCCAATAACAAATTTCCTCTAAAACGTTGTCGAATAAAACACCCCTTCTTCCAATTTGCAATTCCTTCCTTTTAGGAAAGCTCTCGACGCACAACAAATATGCATCAAAAGAAGCATTGCAAAATTCGAAAACCGTCGCACCAATTTTGATCTTATTATTCGAAAGCAATAAACACACAGAATTATTTTCAGTTTCTCAATTCATTTAATGAGTAAATCTTTTTAGAAAAGGGAGATTGGCGATGCTTTTATAATTTATGCCCAGTAGTATAAATGCCAATAACTTGGCATTCAAAATTACAATTTCGAGACGTGCTATTAAGATTGGAGGAAAGGCTTCGAAATAATGCATATTTATGATGTGAGGAGATCTGGCAGTGGTACAGAAGGAAATGCTCCATCATGATTATCATTAAATCGTCCATTAGTGAAATGTTTGATGCATTGTTTTTGGGACGCTTTTGTAGAAGAGGTCAAATTATTACAATAATGTTTGCTTTTGTTCTGTGAGTGAAGGATTACGATGATGTTTATCATAATAATGGCTTTTATTGCAAACTATATAAGCATTGGAAGTAATTGGATGCTTTTTGTTTCGTAGAATTGCGGAATGACTTGCAGAATGCTGCCAGTTTATTCACATATTTACATTTTGTTCTTTATTTATTTTTTTATATTTTGGATTTATATATGTGGAAGAATTTTTTTAACGTAAAAATTGCTTTTTAGTGGCGTTTTTTTGTTAAGTATTGTTATATGTTGTGTTGCTTCCAAGCTGTCTGTTTATATTTGAAGAAGCAATTGTATTCATTCTGATTATTATTTATTAACGATAATGTTATGTTTTGAGAGATGTTTGAATACGAAAGGCATGTAAATTTGCCAAAAAAGCCAGTTTTGTGTTTAAGTTAATGAAATATTTGTCTTAGCATTTTGATGCTAATTTGATTTTGTTCTATAAAAATACTGTTGATAATTTTGTGTTTTGGATGGAATTAAGCAAAGGGTCATGAAATATAATTAGCTTCTCCAAGAATTACTAAGATATTTTTGTCTCTTTTTTTATATGCTAATATTTTTATAATGTCATTGTATTTTGTAGGGTTTTTTTTAATTATTGTGGAAAGTGGCAAATCTTGGAACAAGGAATTAACTGATCTATTAAAAACGTCACAAAATATTACCACTTTGGAATATCAGCATTGTATTTAAAGGGAATCATTTTACTGTAAAAAATACAATGACAATGTAAAATACCATTGTAATGTCATTTTACAATGCGATTATATTTTGTAAGGATTTTTAATTCTTGTAAGTAGACGGATTTTGTGGTAAATCTTGGAACATGAAATGAAGTCTATTAAAATTGTCACAAAATATCACCACTTTGGCATATCAACATTGTATTTTAAAGGGAATCATTTTACTGCAATTATTTTGGACAGTAAGGGGTCTACATTTGTATCAAAGATCAGGAAACACATAAAAACATTGTATAAAATTTTTTCAATTTCTTTCTTTCTCTGAGATTTCTTTCAATTTAGCATCTTTGAACTTTTGTTCACTAATCAATTCATGGTGGGTTTACAAAGTGACTTTTTTAATAAAAGCAAGTGAATTTAGAAATCCATCAGCTATAGAATTCATTGAGATATTTACCGAAAGTAAGATAAATATTCTTCTAACTGAATAATCCATTTAATTCTGAATGAGTTTCAGTGTTATTAAAATAGAATATCCAAAAGTTTATTTTCTAGTTGTATTTACTTAACGTTGAGGGTAACGAAACACGCCTGTGTGAGTGGATGAATAAAAAGTATTTTATTAACGATTAAAAATTTTAACAAGATATATATAAGGAGAGTGTGAGTTAATAGAAGGAATTGAAAAAGTCTGCCTATCAGTAATAGATATTACAAACAGATCAAAAGTGATCATTTATGCTTTCATCTGGTGAATATCATCACTTCTTGCTAACCAAACACTCAAGACAATTCTAAAGCAAACTAAAACCATCAATTATCCAAAACCATTAACAGCCACACTCAACCAACCGAAACACAACGACCAATTTTTTAAATCAATACGTAATGAATTTCATATTTTCATTTAATTAAAACACAAAATATATTATTTCTACTTAACTGTTGTAACGTAATTTATACAAATACTATGAAAAGGCAATTATTTCAAATAATCCGCTATTACTCAACAACATAATAAAAGAAACCTTTCAAAAACAATTTCATTCAAACATTTTAACTATTTCTGCACTATAAACAAAACACGACGCAGCGACTGTGATGTTAAAAAAATTTTTACAAACATTATAGAAATAATTACTGATTTATATAAACAGTGTAGACATTATCGATTCATATTGTAGGAAATCATATCCCATTTATTTTTAACAATTCCAATATCCTAAACGAATTGAATTTATCTGAAAGAAACAAAAACAGAAAAAACTAATAATTTTATCCTGTTAAACAATATCGTTATTATTATTAAATATTAAGACTACAAAAAAAAGTAGATACAGTTATCCGCTGATTAATAGGAAATATCAAAGTTTTAGTATTGTTCACAAACTTTTCATAAAAATAATAAAATATATATTTTTTAATCTATTAAAGTCTTTGCAAATTATACAAATATTCTAAACTACTTTAGTTATTAATTATAAATCTTACAAACTTATAAAAAAAATCCATGACATTTCGTCATTTGAAAATCATCATACGACATCACTTTTAATTAAATGAACATTCTAAAGATACAACAACAATGAATCCCTAATCACATGCCTTCGAACGCAAAATATCATAAGACAATTACTAATTGAGTTAAGCGATTTTAATATGAGTATATATACAGCGAATTCAAAGAATAAAGTCAAACCATCCTATTAAATGAAATGTGGTACAACAGAAATATGACATATATATTAAAAAAGCAACTAACTCAGATACTCAGTTATCAGTTTCATCAGCAACAGATTGAAAGGGAGTAGTTAGTGAAAATCCTATTCCATAGATTGCAACCATACTAATACCTGGGATAAAGCAAAACTAACTAAACATTTAAAATCATAACTATCATTTGAAAATCATCATACAACATGACTTTACATTAAACCAACATTCTAAAAATAGAACAACAATGAATCCTTAATCACAAGCCTTCGAACGCAAAATAGCATAAGAAAATTACTAATTGAGGTAAGCAATTTTAATATGGAATGATCTATAACGAATTCAGAAAAAAAGACAAACCATCCTATTAAATGAAACAGAAATATGACAGATATATTAAAAAAAGCAACTAATTCAGATACTCAGTTATCAGTTTCATCAGCAACAGATTAAAAGTGAGCAGTCAGTGAAAATCCTATTCCATGTACTGCAATCATACTAATACCCGGGATAAAGCAAAACAAAGCTAACTAAACGAAACAGGCCCCCCCCCCTTTCATACCCCCAACCCCGCACGGCTGCGAGAAAACCATCCCTCCGTTTCTCCACTTTGGAGAACAAACTCTCTGCTCCTGAACCTCCTTCTCCCTAGTCGTCCTGGAAACTGTTTGATCCCGCCGACTCACCAACCCGCGGGATGGTGAGTGAGGGGGTGGGGGAGAGAGGGGCGCATGCGTAGAGGGGGCCGTGCAAAAGGGGGCGCGCCAAGCGGAAGCGCCGAAAGCCTCGCGTGCCAGTGAGCGCGTGTGGGTTGTCTGACCAACATGGCTACTTTGCAGAATGGGGTGGCCGAACACCCCCATCCATGCAACCCCAAGTGCGGGCCGGCGAAGGAACAGGATGCCATCAAATTGTTCGTAGGCCAGATCCCCAGAAACCTGGACGAACAGGATCTGAGGCCCCTGTTTGAACAATTTGGCAGGATCTATGAGCTAACAGTCCTGAAGGACAAGTATACAGGCATGCATAAAGGTAAGTGGACTAAGTATTGCGTAATGCCGGTCCTCCGCATGCTTTTAGCGGGAACACTGGCCATGCGCACCTCGGCCAGTCACGTGTGGTGTCTTGTCAGCATGGCCAATTAGTGGGGGGTTTCCCCACCACGTTTGCACACTGTAAACAATCACAGAAAAAAAACTTCTCTTTAGTTTAGGAAAAAGTTTAACACGAGAATTTTTAAAATTAAATTTTGGATATCATATCGTTCTCCATAGTAAGTTATTTGTAGTTTCATGATGATGTAGTTTGTTATCCCAAGTTTTCTACCGCTTTTCACAATGTAAACAATTACTGAAAAAACTTCTCTTTAGTTTTCAAATACGGTAAAAGTTCTTACCACGAGAATTTTAAAAATTAAATTATGGATATCATATCGTTCCCCATAGTAAGTTATTTGTAGTTTCATGATGATGTAGTTTGTTATCCCAAGTTTTCTACCGCTTTTCACAATGTAAACAATTACTGAAAAAACTTCTCTTTAGTTTAAGTAAAAGTTTATCACGATAATTTTTAAAATTAAATTATGGATATCAACAAAAAGTAAGCTATTTGTAGTTTCCTGATAATGCAGTTTGTTATCCCAAGTTTCCTGCAGCTTTTCACAATGTAAACAATTACTAAATAAACTTCTCTTTAGTTTAGGTAGAAGTTTACCACGAGAATATTTAAAATTAAATTATGGACATCATATCTTTACCCAATGTAAGTTTTTGTAGTTTCAGGAATGTAGTTTGTTATCCCAAGCTTTTTACCGCTTTTCACAATGTAAACAATTACTGAAAAACTTCTCTTTAGTTTTTAAATGCGGTAATAATTTAACACGCGAATTTTTAAAATTAAATTATAGATATCATATCTTTTCTCAAAGGTCTTTTGTAATGATAATGCAGTTTGTTATCCCAAGTTTTCTACCGCTTTTCATAATGTAAACAAATTAAAAAATATGTTTTGTTTAGATCTAAAACTAAATAAAAGGTTAGAAAAAATGTTCCATGATCTCTGATTAATGATATATTTCTTTAACAAAAGCAATTGTTATTATTTGATAGTTGAGATTTTTCATCGCTCTATACAATTGTAAATATTTTTCAAATCTATCGTCTTTAGTTTTAAAATGATTTTTAAAATGATTAGTATTAAAATGATTTGTATGATTTGATTACCAGAATCATTGGATAATATTTCAATGATTCTGGTGAGTTGCTATTTTACCGAAGATTATTAATATTTTCTTGTTATCAAATATAAGTAAACAACTATAAGAAAATTGTCTTTATTTCCCCCATTATAAACGATTTTCATATTGTTTCTCTTTAGATTTAATATGAGGTAAAAATATTTACAAAATTTCCTATAGGTAATTTTTAAAGAGATTATCTCTTCACTGAAAGAAATTACCATTATTCGCTTGTAAATGTGACTGATTAGCGTAAGTTATACTCCATGCAAAGCATGCCTAAAAGTTCCAGCTTTGCCTTAACAAAGCCTAAAACCTTTCCCTATTTAAATAAAGTAAAATTATGTGAAAGGCCTATTTTTGTAATAAGCAATAGTTTTGTAATAAGTTTTCTATGAATATTAAGATTAACATATAAAGGTAATTATTTGGTATTTATAGCTTTTGAACATTTATATAATGCAATTTTTAAATCAAAATATAATTAAAACAAAAGAAAAATTATTCTATTATGTCAGTCCTAGGCAGTGAGTTACTCAGAATTGTTAATTGTTTTGCTGAATGTAATATATGCTAACAAATTCTAGATTTGTTTTCTTTGAAAACTAAGAAATGTTCATAAAAAAGTAATTTTTTTATGAACATTGTTTGTTGGAGTGATAATGCTTTATTTTTCATGAAGACAACTGAAAATATTTGTGTGTAATTGCTCTCAAACTTGTATTTTAACTAAATTGCATGAAAATTTTCTAAACAACTTTAAATTTGTTTCCTAATTTAAACAATTCTATAGTTATATTATAACCAAGTTTTTCGATTAAATTTGAATTGATTAATACCCAAAATGTTCAAAATCTATTAATTTCGTTAATTTCTAAGTTATTTTTCACACTCCCAAAATTATTTATTCATTCAAACTGATAAATTAATTTTACAGTCAAAATAAAATGGTCTGGATTTTCTGTTTCTCTAAATGCACCTATATACATATATAAATTGTTATTATTAACTGACGTAATGGTGTTATTAAAATTAAAAAAAGCTATTAAAATGTAACTAGTTTCCTTTGCTTCCACAAATTGTAAGTTATTTTATAACTAAAATAAATAAACGTTTAAAATATTCCCCGTATAACTTATTAAATAAATTAACAGTTGTTATTTCGGGACTACTGAATTATATAAAGTTTCAATCGATTAGAATATGAAACATTGACGAAATTAATTATCCATAATTGTTAAATAGCTATCAACAGTTCCAAGAGGTTTTATTCATTCAAACTGCTCACTCAGAAGTGCTCATTTGAAGTGCTCAAACTGCTCATTTGAAGTTCTTAATTTTTAAGTTATTTTCGAAGATTGTTGTGAAATCCTAACTATCTCAATCAATAAAAATTAGAATCTACATCTTTATCTTTAATTTTCTATTATATACTCCATTTATTTTAGTTTTTAAATTTCATTTGTTAAAAATAATCTCAGCTTAAATATGGCTTATTTATTTTGCTATTCCATATGAAATGAATAATTACACAATTTGTAAAAAGCCAGAAACACAAATTGTTGGAATATATTTAATAAAAATATGATCCGTCTACTTCAGTGCACACCTACTATGGATTTCAAAGTATTTTTATGCCAGTTTGAAAGAACACCTTTAATTTCTAGTGAACCAATTTAACCTGTAAAGACTGTTTTGACAACTGGTGATTGACAAAGCGTTTATGCTTTAAAATCGATTCCAAATTTTTAAAGAAGTGTTAGTTAGTAGGAGACAAGTCTGGTGAATATGACGAATGAGGCAAAGTCTCAAATTTTAAATCGTCCATTTCTTGTAGCGTGACTTGTGAACGTGAAGTCCTGGAGAATAATAACGAATTCTATTCACCAACACTGCTTTTGGTGACAACAGCTTCTGATGCCTATTATAAATGGTTGACAATAATACTGTGCATTAATTGTTTGACCTATTTTACAGCATGTTGTTATGAATAATTCACATTTGATTACATCATTGTCTACTTTAGATGTAAGCTTGGTTAAGGTGCATATTTAGGCTCTTTTCTACTGTGCTGAGTGTTTATGATTATCAAACATTACCTACTATTTGTCTTAAATTATGATACAGTTCAAAGAGAAACAATTTCTTTGCTGAATACTAAATGGTGGGGAATTCTGCAAGTATTGCAATTTTTGACCATTTGTTAACTCGTGGGAAACCCATTTTTCAAGTCTTTTCACCTGTTGTTACGCGTACTCCAAGATCAACAGCAAGATTTCTGTCTACTTCTGCTTTTGGATCATCGTAACATAAAGCGCGTTTGGTTTTCTACGAGTTTCATTTTAAAAACTCATATCTTCTGACATAACTTCTCAAACCATCATCTCTCTATGGATATATAAGTTACATCATTCCCAAATCAGCATTAATGTTTCGTGTTATCCGGGTAGCAGAATGTCCAAGTTTATTTACAGGAAAATGATCTATCTTTTATAGAATTCCATGTTTCTATTAGTTTAAGATTTTCTTATAACTTCAAAAACTCTAAGTGAACAATTAGACAGAGCATTGAATAAGCAATAAAATGACATATAGCATTCAATATAACATTCTATATAGCATTCAATGATATATAGAATAGAATAAAATGATATATAGCCTTCCTAGTTAATTAAATAATGGCAGATATATATTTTATAAAACCTAAGCTAATATTAACAAGTTAATTTCATATAGAATAAACTTATATGTATATATTATTTTTGTTTTTTCACAAGGATATTTAATTTCCTTGAAAAGAAATAAGGTTTAAAGTATTTCAAAAATCTTCAGTTTAATAATTAGAAATGATGTAAAAGGAAATATTCTAACATAGTTTTTTGCTTCTTCATCTATGGTATATTTTAAATGACTTCTTTTTATCTATAAGTTGAGAATATAAAAACAAACATTGAAAGATTTTAAATATCGTGGAATAAAAAATATATTTTTAAATTTTGTTTAAAGTATTTAAAAATGTTTTTTTAATAAAATTGATGAGATTTTAATTACTGCTTTTTAAAAATATTGCAAGAGAAAAATGTTTCAATCAGCTCTTAAATAAATTTCAAACAAAAATTACCTTATCATAACTTTTAAAAGTATTAAAAAAAAATTATTAACTAATTTAAAATATGGGCTTTATATTGTATTTTAAATTAATATATGTTATAAAATTTTCTTTATTTGGTAAATGATTATGATAGGGAAGATAGTTTATGCTTAAATACATTAGACATATTTCTGAAACTAAATTTTATTAGTTAAAAAAGTTTTTTTTCGCACAAAATCATACAAAGGAACAAACAATAAATTAAAAACAAATATGTTTTCTTCATGCTGAGATATTTAATAACTCCACGTTTTATCAAAATTCCAATCTAGTCTTCATTTAAGCAGGACAAAAGAAAACTGTCTATCAGTCTTAAAGATCTTCAAATCTGGTTAGCTGCACCCATGCCTTCCCGGCTTCAATATCTTCAAAACAATATAAAGTATTTTTTCACCTTCCAAATTTTCTATCAAACACCTTTTCATTTCCCCCTGAGAGAGAACTGATTTATCCATTATTAGGGGTCATAAAAAACTGTTTCACAGAATGTTTATTGATTGAAGTAGATTATATACTGATTTACTTGATATGAAATAAAAGAATCAGAGAATGTCTTTATTATTTATCAATGAACTTTTGTTTAAACAGGCGGAAGGCGTAAAAAAATTAAGCTTGTGAATCTATGTTAAAAAAAACAGATGTGCTGTCTTTAGATAAATAATTCTTTAGTCTCTAACATACTTTAATAAAGCGAATATACATACTTTAATAAAACGAATTATATTAAGAAAAAACTGAATTAAACTGTATATTACTCATAAAACTTTAATAATAACAACTTTTGTTACATTTTCAAAGTGTCTTACTTTACCTAATATATATATATATATATATATATATATATATATATACTAGAGGACCCGGCCACGCGTTGCTGTGGCTTTCTTGTATTTCGTTCAATTATTAGATACTATAATTGGTATTGTTAAGTAAGTGATTGGTAAGGAATGATGAAAAGATCAAATTAAGCTTCAACGAATAGAAAATGTTTAATTTTTATTAATTTTTAATGAATGAGGTAGATAATGTTGATTTTTAAGACTGTTTTATAATTATTTTACCTAATTTAATTTTTAATAATCATTACTTTCATTTAACTAAGAACTAAGCGATGAACACTATTTCTTGTTAGTCTGTCTTTCGTCAAAATAAATAAATTCGATTGTTTTCGAACACGTGAGCATGCAACATACAGCTGCCCATGGGAGAAACACGGATTCTGAGGTAGATTTTTTTGGTGGTCTTTTACTGAAATTGATAATTGAAAAAATACAATACAATTAAAATAAAATCGGGATATAATAAAAACAGACTTAAAAAAAAATTCACAATAAAATACAAATGCAAACGATCGTTTAAGATACACGAACACCTTTGAAGGAATTTTTTTGAAATTTTTTATCTTTGTACACATTTTTGGATTGAATGTATCTAAAAACTAATGATTTCACATAAAAAAATTTCATTATTATTTTTTTTAATTTTTATAAGCTAAAATAAGGGTAAAAATGGCCAAAAATTGATACTGTTACAACACCTGAAATCAAATCAATATTTTTTAAATTTATGAATTTGTATTTGCTTGTACTAACATTTTACAGTGAATAGACCTCTGGTAAATTTATATCTTTATTATTTTGTGCTTGTTTAAATGCTGTCGACACAAAATTCTTCCAAAATTTGCATGTAATTCCAAGTTTAACAATTAAAATAAAAAAATATTTATGTAGCTATAATCATTTCCCTGTAAATATTTATGAAAAACATAAATACAAAGTTTTGTAGCATTTGAATCAAAATTACTTGTGTTATGGTGTTTCACATGAAAACAAAAAACATAAAAATTCATTCTGAGAAAAAGCTAAAAACAACATTTAATTAGATATATTACTTTTAAAAATGCTGTAAATATATTAAAATGCCATTGAATTATCAAGTTCATAGTCTTATTTATAAAAAAAATATAGTTTTATTTTTCTTTAAAGCTGTAATTATTTTCTGAGCTTTGTTTTGAAAAAGTTAAAATTTACTCGACAAAATGTTTTTTTACAACTTCCTGCTATTTGCAAAGGCTTTTTAAAATGAAATGACCTGAATTTAAAATATTTAGCCTTTTTGCAAGTGTTTTGATTAAATATATTCAAAACCTTTGAATTTCACATAAAAATATCAACTTTAACTATTTTTTATACAATTTATTCTTTAAAATATGGATAAAAATTGCAAAAATGTGATATTGTTGCAAAACTTTATAATTCAAAAATAAATAAAACATGAATAGATTTTTCCTTTGCAAGTATTTTTAAGCTGGGAATATCCTTATGTAGGTAATATATTGTTTTCAAATTTATATCTCAATTATTTATACATTTTTGTATGCTTAAAGTTTGTCGACACAAACTTTTTTTTTATAAATTTACAAAAATTCTTAGTTTAAAAACTAAAATAAAAATAATTTATGAATTTAGGTTAATTTCCATGTTCTACTCCTTTCATACATTTAAAGAAAACTTTTACATGAAGTTTCAAAGCATTTAGAAAAGAAATCTTTTTATTATGATGTTTTGAATGAATACAAAATGCATAAAAATTCAAATATGAAATAATTAAAAACAACTTTTAAATGTAAATAAAAACAAATGTACATACATAAAAATGTTATTGAGCTTTAAATTCTCCTTTATTAATATAAACACTTATTTATTTGTTTTGTTTTCTTTAGATAACTTCCAACTTAAAAGTACCATTTATCAATTTTTCTTCGCCAATATTCAAATCACTCAAATTTATAACTCAAATTCTTTGTTTTTCAAATAACAAAAGTTTTTAAAATAAAATGTCCTTGATTTTCAACTTGCAACTATTATAATATCTTTTATAAAATTTTAATATTATCATTATATCAAATAATTGCAGAGTTTACTTCATTTTCTCACTTTTCAAAAAATCCTTAAAATTCATCATCTTTCTTTAAAATTATATTGTCTATATTATATTATCTTGTAGATCAAATTTTATTTTAGAATTCTTAATCAAATACAACACATGTTGACAAACTTTAAGCATAGAAAAGTTCAATGTTTTGATTCACAACTTTTCATTCCATATATTTTATTGCAATTCAAATTCAAACTTAGAAAATAAAAAAAATATTGATAATCAAATCAGGTAATACTTACATACATTTGATTTATTTCTCATAGAAATAATATAAATTTCATACAATATAATTTTCACAAAATTTAAAGTAGTACATAAAACAATAATATTCAGAACATGAGAATTTTACGTTTATGTAGTACAGGCATCGAGACACGGCGCCATCTAACGTACCTTTTATTGTGGTATATCTTTCGTCTGTGGTGGAAACAAACTTTTTACTCCAACGATGAAATTAGTGCAAATAAGAATTCTGCAATTAATTATCGAAATAGCAATAAAATAGTCATTATATTAATCGAAAAATGAAGTTACGAATTCCTCTACTTGCAGTATTGCAACCCTAAAGAAATTGGCGAAAAATTGGCGAAAATTCAGGGTTGCAAGATTGGCGACTTCCTCAATGGTAGATTTTAACCGATTTTGCAATTAAATACGAAAAAAATCTGAATAAAAACTGCCCTATTTCTCAAGTTGGAACAAAACACACATTTAAAAATAAAAAAGTTAAAATCGGAAGGTTAGTTTCGGAGTTCATCGCGAACAAACATCGTGACACGGGAATTATATATAATATATATATATATATATATATATTTAAGAAATTTCTAAAATATAAATATGTATTTATATTTTAGAAATTTTAGAAGAATAGCTTTTTCTATAAATGAATTACATGCACATTAAAACTATTCGTGTTTTCACTGGCAAAGGGTTAATATGTTAAAATTAGATGTTGAAATATGTTAAAAATTTCAAATCCTCGTTGATATGGTCAATTTTTGTCTATTTGTGGTAATGTCGAATCTTTTGATTGAAAATTTCTGTTTCCAAAATTGCATTACATTTTATTTTATGTCAGTTAGAAAAGAAGTTAAACAAATTTGTAAAAGACAATTAAGACAAAAACAGTAATATTTTTGCAGTGAAGCTAAATTTTAATTGCATTTTTTTTCAAAACTAGATTTATTTGGTTAGATTTCTAACCCTTCAAGATGCCCTTAGAAGTAAAATGTTTTTATGACCTTAAAGACAACTACTAATAACTCACTATAAAAAAAAAAAAAAAAAAAAAAAAAAAAAAAAAAAAAACTTTACAAAAATCTACTATCAAAGAAAACTTTTGATATTTTGTAAAATAATTTTTTCATTTATAGCTTTTTTTATTTATGAAATATTCATATTGGTATGAATATTATTTTGTCCTATTTTTCAAATATTGCATTGCTAGACATTAAACCATTTTAGAAAACTTTGCCATACATATCTAATAAACAAATAAAATTAAGTTCGCTGATTGAACGTATTTCAAAATTGAAACCCGTTGAAATTACTATTATTATTGGAGCATGAACCATTTTGTTTAAAGTTTACTAAGATCAAATGAAAACAGTCGATATCTAATAAGTGATGTAAATACAACAAAGTTAGTTGTTACTTGTTTCTATGTAACAGTTTATTTAAAAATAACAAAATTTCTTAATCTTGAATTTCTTAATAAGAAATCTGTGCTATGGAAAGCTTAAAAGAAGTTGTATTCTGCCATGTTGTGTTTAGTTGTATTCTGCCATGTTGTTTTTAGTTGTATTCAGAAGAATAAAGAAGTATTGCAGAAGTTGTATTCTGCCATGTTTGTCATAAAGTTCCACATGGTAAAAGTTTATAAAATTAAAATTTGAATTTTTATGATCTATTCAAGTAATTATACTTACAAAACGTTTAATTCTGGAATATAAAATAATTTAGAAACTTTCTTATTTTGTTATTTTGTTTTCCTAGAAATAATTTTTTTAAAAATTACTTGATGATAAAAGAATATTTCTAAATTATATTACTAACAACATTGAGATTAATAATTATGAAATTGAAAAATTCAAATAGCTGTTGAACGTTACATAAATGCATGTAGTTATCAGATATTTTATGCAAATATTAAATTTTCAATGTGCTTGAGAAATGATATATCCATTTTAATCAAATCAAGAATTCTAATAAAGAAACAAAAAAAAAAAAAAAATTGACAACCAATTTAATGAACTTTGCATTCGTAGCATATAAAACGTTTTAATTATAAAATTCAATTAAACATACTGTAAAGGAAAAAAAATCATTTGGATTCGTTTGAATTACTAATATTAATAAATTGGAATCAAAATTTTATTTCATGTTCTTCCTTAATTTTAAGACATCTTATGTTTTCGATTAAACATCTAGAATTGTTATCAAAAACTTAATTCTTTAATAATATTTAATTGGATATTGTAAAGGAATGTTCAAAAGTAAAAATCATCTAATTAATTTTATAAAATGAGAGTATTATATAAAATTTTAAACTGCTAAATTAAGTATTTAATATTCATCAATTTCCTCAAGTAAGTTTTAAAAATTCATAACTTTTACGTATAATATTAGGAAATAATAATTTCACTGATATAGTAGTTGAAATAGATTTCTTGTATTCAATTACGTTTAAAAAATGTATATGAATTATCAATGCACGATTTTTTATTTATAATATATTTAATAGAATAAATGTTATAGATTAAAAAAATGAATTTTATTTAATTAAAAAATGTTAGTGCATTAAATTTCTTTATATATAATTATTTATTTATAGTGAAACTGACAAATGTATACCTTGTGTTTTTAATTAAAATTATTCTAAATTAAAGAAATTTGTTTAGTTTAAATAGCTATCTACTAATAAAAGCTTCTGATAAAAACATAGAACTTTTCTTATATTATAATTTGTTATAGTTTATTCTGTAATATTTTAATGCTTTCAAAACAATATAGCATTAAACAGTGTAGCCCACTTTCTTATAAAACGGAACTTTTGCAAAAACTCATCATCATAAAAAGTTCTTAAGAATAGCTCGCTATATTTTTTAAAAATATAAAGAATGAAATACATAAAATCTTTTCACTATTAAGAATGTATGAAATAATTTTACTAGCAAGGATTCATGAACACTATTTTCATTCACAATTTACCACTAGTGCTAGACGGACATATATGGAGACATATTTATTTGTTGTATATTGTTTATTTAATTTTTCTTACTTGCTAAATCTAAATAAAACCAAATAATATTAAATACGTTTTCTTCATTCTGAAAAATGTGACTATTATAATTTAAAATGATAAAAAAGTACTAGTTTTCTGGTTTGTTGAATTCCATTTAAATAAAATTCTATATTAAAAATAATACAGGAACAATAAAATTTCATGAAAAAACACATTAATTTTTTTCAAAAATAAAAATATATGTTTTAATGTACGCTTTGATAATTTATTTCCGTGTCTGTAAAAAAACATTCTGTGAGAAACAAATAAATTATGAGTAATATAATTCCTTAATCTATTTCATTTAAATAGATTTTATTTTAAACACATATTTTAGTGCATTATTACCATAAAATATAAATTTTTACGTCTGTCATAATTTTTTCCATGTCTGTTAGATTTTTCATGTGAGAATGAATGAATTATATGGATAAGATTGTAACTCCTAAATTTGTTTTTTTTTAACAACTTTATTTTGGTCATATATTTCAGTATAGTATTATTTCACTTAAATATGTAAATACAATAAAATAGATTTAATTTTTATTTTAATAAATTAATTATTATTCAATTTTTAAAGCTCTACTCAATATTTTCATTAAACTCGTTTGTACATCTGATGATAGAAATATTCCTGAAACTTTAATTTTCTTGTATAAATTTATTTCAAATTTTAACACACATTATTTTTCACCAACCAGCTTTTTTGTCAGACATTTTTAATACAAGCTGGCGTTTAAACTTCTTGCTGCTTCAAACAGTTTTGAATGAAGAAATCTATGAATCTCCAGTGAATAGTAGTATTTTGAAAATAATGTGAAATTTATATTCCTATTTAAATTCCGTTTCATTGAATTTATCCTTAGAAAACCAGTATTAGATATTTTTCCAGTATATTTTGGTAGATAAGTCTGTTATTGTTCCTTTTATATTAGAACATAAAGTCTTTCTCTAAATAATGAAAAAAGCGTTGCATTTTGAATCATTTTGTTTAAAAGGATCAAACTATTTATTTCACAGATATACGAAAGAGAATTTCTATATTATTTCCATTTGTCTTTGTCTTTTAGTAGATATGCTTGCAAATGAAAAACTGTTAAACGTATTTAATTTATAATAAATTTAATTTTTAACTTATTAGAGTACTTTTCATATCTATTTATTTGTGCATTTAGTGGAATTTATTTAATAAAGCATTTCAAAGATGACATTTATTACTAAAGCGCCAATGAATGGTGGCACGGAATAATGTACTGTTCTTGAAAAATAATTTCAAATAATTGAAAATTATTATTTAATTTATCATTGTTGGAAAACATTTTCATTGTCTAGTATTTTCATACACGGCTATATTTAAAAACATTAATGATTTTAAACTTTATAAATAACTTTCAATTTTATGAGAAAAACTTATATTTTTCTATAACACTTTCATTTTAATAAAACGCACAAATATTGCGAACTATCTGAAATATTGTTGACATTTTCCGATTCTTATCTCAAAGATTTTTATCATGTATAACATAATTTCATGGTACTCCTCCTCATAATTTCCTGGTTAAAATATATGAAACCCTATGAGATATCATGAAAAATTCGTTGCGTTGTTTTTGGATATTCTCGAATGTTTGTTAATTGGTGAGCCATATTTAGCTAATTTACTTAATAGCTCTTTTCAGTATTTTTAAAAAATATTTTTAAAGCAATCCTGAAAAAAGTCATCAAACTACTTAACTGTGAATGATCTTAACAATAGTGAGTGATAATAACAATTTTATTTTAAGTGATCTAAACTTTATCTGGTCTTGAGTAATCTTAACAATAGTGAGTGATAATAACAAGCTTATCTTAAGTGATTTTAACTTCATCTGAGTACCTTAATCTTGAGTAATTTTAACAATAGTGATTTTAACATTAGTGTTTTCAGGAAATTTGAATTATTTTCATATAGCAATTGTTTCCAATTCTGTACAATTTATTTTCATTCATGACAAAGTCTTGATTTACCTAGGTTGGTGTTTCAGAGGATGTTATTCTTGCAAATGGTGTGTTGTAGTAACTATTTTTAAAAACAAGAAAATTCAATGGTAATCCATTCACCTGACTCCTGGTTCAATAGTAGCAAAATACATCTAGCGTGTTCATAGGTCAAATTTGCTGGAGGTGTCCATTTCAGTAACTGTTTTCAACGACGAAGAAATTCGTTGGAGCAATGACAATCGTTTGATGGTTGGAGTTTTCTGGATTTTCTCCCATAAGAATAATATCTATCGGTGTGCTGTCCGTATCTAGTATAAATGGAACATGAGGTCCTAAGATTATGAAAAAAATTATTATTACGTTTGTCTCAATTTTATAATAGGATAATTTATTTTGTTTCAATACACATAAATGCAGGACAGTTATTTCCAAATAAGTAATCACTCCTTTTCTTATTTTCTTTTGATTGCTAAGAACCTATTATGCAGATTCTAAAAGAGAAATGCTTTCCCATTTAGATCTCATTTATTTAAAAAACTAATCCGCAAAACATAATTTTTCTTTTGCTTGTTTTGGAAAAAAATAATTTTCTAATTCTAATACTTTGGTTTTTAATATTCCACGTATTCCCTAACTAGCAAAAGTTAAATGCGCAAAAATCTTTTTCCCTTATTCCTCTGGGACCTAATCAATGTCCTATAGGAAAATGAAAAAAATAATCGACTTATATTATTTAATTTAGTTCATTTCGAGTAATTTTTTTTACTTTACGAAATAACTTCTTTGTATTAATTTTCTATTATATTTGAGAAATATTTATTCATAAAAATATTAAATTGTCCGCTACATAATGAAGAAAAACGCCTATTTAGAATATTTGTTAAATATGTATTTATATAATTTGAATATTACTTAGACTGCATCAATCAAGCATACTTCGTTAGAAATTTACTAATAAGCTATTAAATTGCGATTAAAAAATTGCTGTTACAAAAATTGTAAAAATAATTATTGAACTGTTTTTCTATTATAAATTTCAATCAAAAACATTGTAGAATTTTTTTCCTGTAGAATAGTAGAATTTAGGGCCAACAAGTAATTCTTCTTGGAATCTGCTATCACAGACAGTGTACTAGTAAGTGCTGCATTAGTACTTAGTAAGCTGCTGTTATTTTTTTAAAGGAACCCAATTCAGTGGCACATGTTTTTATGAGTATCTAATTTAGTAAGAATGTCTGGGGAAAAGTTTCCTGATTTTTCTGCCAACCGCACGCAAATAAGGAACTTTGAAAATCTCCTAGAAAAGCAATTGCATTTCTCTACCACCCTCTATATTGTTCAGATCATATTATGTGGAACATGAAGACTATGAGGTGAAATAAAAATTCTATCTCTTGTTCGTTGTTCGATCTTGTTCGTTTTAAAATTCATCTTTAAAACATGGTTTTCCATCTATTTTTTTACATTCCGGAAATGAAAATTTATTTTTATAAAGCATAATTACAGTAATGTCTTCTTTACTATTCCATGTATTCCCTAAAAACCAAAAACCAATCAATAATAATTGCTAGAAATGTATTTTACCTTATTTGCTTTGGACCCAATTAATTGCACTTGGCTTATATGAAAAAAAATTGGCTTATATTATTCTAAAATTAATTTGATTCCTGTCAGAAAAAAAACAATTTATTAAATTTTTATACTTCATAAAAGAGCTAATTAAGGAATGAAAGAAGCACAAAAAAGTAAGAAAAAAACTTAGAAGAAAATATTTAGTCGTATGATTTTGAAATTCAGGAAATAAGGGAACTGAAAAAATTGTCATTATAAGCGTAAGAATAATTTATAAAATTTGCAATACATTGAAGAGAAAAAGATTTATAATTGGTAAAACATGTAATATATTCTTTTAAATGCTTAAAAGGTAATTTTAATATATTAAATATTTGTCTACTTTAATTTTTAACATCTCAGAAACACTATAACTTTTCCAAAAGCAATATTTTTCCATTTTAAACTGAATATTCTGTAAAGTAAACAGTTTAAAATTAATATTATAGGCATTAAACTTCTCTCCAAAAATGTAAAAACACTATTTGGACATGATGAATAGATGGATTAAAAGCTTAATAACAGCAGTCAGAAAGCAGTTTACAAGTATTTTATTAAATAAAAAAGTTTAAGTTACCAAGAAATTTAATTTTTTGTAAAGAGTTGACTAATCTAATTAATTTCTGAGAAACGGTATGATATTTAATGACTTTAAACTATTACAAATCGATGAAACTAGAGTTTTTAAATAATTTTTAATAACTATGATTCATCAGTATGAAATATCGTGTTTTATTATTTATCATTATTTAAAATATTTTGTTGGATTAAATTTTAATTGATTAAAGTACAAATTGCTTCTCATGACAATTTAAAATATTGAACATAAATTAAAAAAATAATAATTTTTCAAATTTTAATTTGATAGAAAATGTTTATAAATCTCATATGTGCAATATATCATTATGCAAGTATATAAAACTTTTATATACCTATATACCTGTGCCACAAATGTCTTGCCACAGTTCTTAGTCATACAATAAAATCTCGTACTACTTTACTCATAAAACTAATATCATTAACTTTTATAAGAAAATCTTACTGATTTGTTCTTTTATTTCACAATAGACGAAAATGATTTAACATTCATTACGTAATATTTTTCCAGTTTATTTATCCTATGCTGATTTTATAATTGTGAAAATTTTATTTTTTCATTTCTTATTTATGATTACCAGCCCAAGCTAGTCCAAATCATTTATTGCAGTTTAGAAACCCTACATTAATTACATCATTGCAGAAAAAAACATTTTTATACACTAAACCATTAATATAGCATTTTCTAAATATAATAGCATATTTTAATGTCTAATGTATAATTACTTCATTATCTTAATTCCATTTGAACTTTCTTGGAAGATATGAAAAGCTATAACTATAATTTATAACCATCTTAAAATATTCTCTGCTTCTATGTTTTCAATGGTCTAGTCCATTAAGAAATATTATTTTTTTCAGGATTTATTACTATTATTAGTGTTTGTAGATTTCAAGAAACAAATATTTAGTTGAGTATGAATTGTTAATTACATAACCATTTTTGAAGACTTTGGAAAAATAACTATATGATAAATAACAAATAATGCTGTTTGTGCTCCAGTTTATATTCTAAAAATGAAGTAAAATTTTGTCTGCGCCCATGTAATTTTGCTTGGGTTTAATGTTTTAAAAAAGTGCAATAAAAGATAAAATAGAGAATATGTAGAGAATAGAGTTAATGCACAGAATAATTAACCGTTTATAAACTTAAAATAACATTTTATTTTGCAATATTTTTTTAACGACTGAATGACTTTTAATGACAATTGAATGACTTTTAATTTTTCTAGCAACTGAATGACTGTTTCGACACATAATTAAGTATTCCTCATCTTTAATAATAATTCAATGAATGTTTAGGTTAATAAATACCTTCATTTCATATCTATCCTTTTATCACGAAGATGTTTTTTTTTATTTATATACAAATGGCTTCTTGAAAATAATCACATTAAGAATGTCAATGAAAAATATAAGCTTTTTCCAAAACTTTTTGCAGTAACTTATCTGTAATCATAATTACACTAACATTATACTAACAATAATCATAATTTATAAAAATATTTTATGCTAATTTTTAATGAATTTTGAAAAGAATAAAATATAAGACTTATTATTTAAAAAAAATTAAAGCTCAAAACTTAAATACTTTTTAAAGAACAACAATTGACTTAAGAATAAGTAACATGATTCCTAACCGTTTTTAAACATTAAGCCATTAAAAACCATACAGAGAAAACAAGAACTATTTTTTTTTTATAAAACGTTAGAAAACTAACCCAGAAATGTAAGAGCATTTAAAATAATTAAATAGCATCGATAAAAACGTTCAAAAATTTGAAATTCATTTAACTATAAAGTAAGTTTTAATTTATATGTACAAAATTAGAGATTTAAATTTTTTTTTTTATTTAATTTTTTTTTACTCTACAGTGTTTATATTTATAATGATCAAGGATGGAATTTTTGTATTTATAAAAATTAACTTTTTTCATTTCAGAATAGAAAAAAAATCGAATTAAATTTTTTTAACTAACCAACATAACTTTTTTATAACTATGCTTATCATATATTTAAAAAGTATTTATTATAGATTTAAGTTTAAAGTAAAAGATAAAAAGTATTCTAACTTTAAAAATTTTTTTTGGATTAAAAATGTTCAAAAGTATTTCACTGTATTATGTTAATTAAAGTTTATAATTGATGTGTTCAAACTTCAACAATCTAGTTTCATTCAATATATATTAATAAAAATAGATTATTTTGAAATAATACTTATCGTCATTCACGTACATATTAAAGTTATTTATTATTAGGATGAACATGTGCTAGTTTTAATAGTGAGACGTTGCAGTGAATGTTCCCACTATCAGTGAAGTAAAAATTGATTCATGTTATACTAAAGCAAATATTATTTATGAAAGCCTATGTAAATGAAATATTTTCTTCTTTGTGTACAATGTTAGATTTCTTTTATATTACTTGCCATTTGATTTTTGTCGTTGAAAAAACTCAAATTGTTTCCTCATGACGATGTGATGATATCATTTGATGTTAATTAAAATCAGCTGGATTTCAACATCATGGAGCAGAATGCAAGTTTTGAAAGATGAATGACAACATAAATGAATTCATTACAATTCTTAGACCTCTGAAATCTCGCTTTTGTCACCAGCACAAACACATTCTATTCAAGATAACTTGTTTTTGAAAAGAATTAAATCTTTGCAACTCCGCTGGAATGAGTAAATATTTAATTCTATAGTTCTGGAAGTGTACTCAAAATAGATTAATCAATTAGGTTCATGATGAAATGCATAGAAACACATCTAACTTTTCCATTGTTGCTTCAAGAATCACAAAAAAATGGAAAAATATTAATTTGACCACTTATTATTTTATATTTTATTAATTATCATTAATTATTATTATTTGTTATTTTTGCTTTTTGTTTATTTAAATTTATTATTTTTATTTTTAGATAATTTGAAAAAAAAATTAGAGAATTAAATTTCGAAAAAATTATAATTTTAAAACTTGAATTATTGACAAATGCTTTTCGCTCTTTTATGATTCTTGAAATAACAACAGAAATGGTTAATGCGTTTCTACAAATTTCTTCATGAACCTACTTGCTTAATCTTCTATGAGAACACCTTTAGAATTATAGCATTCATTTTTGTAGAGAAGAAATTCAGCAAGTAATCATTCCGTCTAGCTTGCATTCACTCATACAATGATGCTAGGTAGTAGAAACTTGAATTTCAGCAAACCAAAGATTAAAAAATTGTATGTTCACCATCTCTGTAGAATGAAAGGGGAAAATTCTAATATATTATTGTTTTCAATGCTAGGCATTTTGTAGTGAGGCGATTATCCACCGTAGAGATGAAGCAGATATAACATAACTCAAGTGGTAGGTGAGGCTACTACACTTCAACCACTGCAATTTGTTATAATTTATAAAGAATACTTTCAAGGACTTCTTATGGAAGCCCTTTTATCCTCATTAACAACTATATTTAGTTACTGAAGCTTCTGATTCAGCCTGTTCTGTTTCGATCTGGATTTTGAAACTAGTTTCACTAATTATAACATTCTGTATTTCAAAACCAAAGGTGTTCAGATCGAAACTTGACAAACGGCATCGAACCAAATCCGTCATAGTAACACTAAATATGCTACATCTCTACAGTTCTATTGGAGAATAACTTCCCAAAAAATGCGTGTCCCTCAAAAACAATAAGAACAAACCATAACCCCCACTGTTTCATTCTACAGAGACGATGGCCATACAATTTCAGTTAATATTTTGTTTTACCTAGCTGCATCATCTGCTGAATGAAAGCTTTGTGGAATGATTACATGCTGAATTTTTGCTCTAAAAAAGTTTTTTGCTGAATTTTTGCTCTAGAAATTGTCTATACCGGAGATGGATGCAATAAAAATCTGTAGGCATGAAATTCCGTCCATAGCGTTCGCAGGGGAATAAATTAAATTTACAACTCCCCCTAAATTAAGTTTGCACTCCCCTTGGGGGCGCTCGTTCACAACTGAGAGGTCAAAAGTTCACTTATTTGATTCCCAAAAACTGTACAGAGCCATTTCAGCTCTATTCACGATGATGTGGTGTAATGTAAAAGTGATGTGTGCTATAGTCCTTGTAATGATTCGGGAATTCATCATGCTATTCACCGGACTATCCTACCCTTTCTTGACGGAAGGCTTTGAAACATTTCATATTACCACTGTCGTTGTCTCTTTTACTTTGCCGCGACAGTTCATGATATTCTTTAGAATGCTTCTGCATTTTGCTACATATTTGCATTAAACTCTCAATTAGAAATTCTGACAGTTTTGAGCTCTCTGCTAAAGTCATCTAAAGTCCATGTCTCCATTTATACGATGTTTATATTTGTTTATTGAGTTAATTGAGTTATTGTTTATTATTAGTTTTTTGCAGAATTTTTGCTCTAGAAATTGTATATACCGGGGATGCATGCGATAAAAATCTGTAGGCAAGAAATTCCTTCCACAGTGTTCGAAGAGGAATAAATTAAGTTGGCAACTCCCCAGATGCCACCGTTGGGGGTGCACGTTCACAATTGAGAGGTCAAAACTTCGCTTACTTGATTCCCCAATACTGTATAGGACCATCTCAGCTCTATTCACGATGATGTGTAATATAATAGTGAGGTGTGCTGTAGTCCTTGTAATGATTCCGGAATTCATCATGATATCCACCGATAACCCTTGACAATCTTACACACACCCCCTACAATCCTACCCACCAGACGATCCTACCCTTTCTTGACGTAATGATTTGAAACATTTGATATTACTACTGTCGTTGTCTCTTTTACTATTGCTTCGACAGCATGATCTTTTTTAGAATACTTCTGCCTTCCGCTACATATTTTCATTAAACACCCAATTAGAAATTCTGACAGATGTGAGCTCTCTGCTAAAGCCATCTAATAACCATGCCTCCATTTAGATGTGGTTTATATTTGTTTATGGTTGGAGATATTACAAGTTATGAATGATGTATCCATAAACTCAGGTGACCAGCAAATTTTCTATGATATTATAAATTCTTTTTAAAAAATCTATTGAATTTTGCATTGCAACCCTCAAAACTTTCCTTAAAACTGACATTATTGTTTTCTTGTATTTCCAGTAACTTCAAATTTTTATAAGCCATATCTAATATACAATTTATACAGATACAATATGGCATTTCCTTTTAAGAAGACTGTATCTTAGAAATTTCCAATTCTTCTTTGCAAACAGCACATTTATCTGAGTTGGCATCTATTATATTGGATATTATTCATATGACGGAGTTCATTCGCCTTACAATATACCTTCAGTGTACTTTTTCTACTGAATAAACACAAACACAACCAGTTCCATCCCCCCTTAAAGAAACAAAATTTCATTTTGATTGACTGCGCATGGGTGAGGGATACTTTTCTATTTGGATACTGGGGAGGAAAGGAATTTGGGAATAGTAAAGTAAAAGTCCCTACTCTATGTGGAAAAAAATAAAAGGTTGGATAAAAAAAAAAGAATCAATATCGTTCGATACGTCGTCATAGCTTGTTCTCGTCAGAGGTCAACGTTACACCCCCTCCCCCTTCGTCATCTGTACCCGCCCCCTTTGTAGCCCCCTATTCTATTTAATCCCCCTCACTCAATTCTCCTGGGTTACTCTACCTTGGCTAAACCTTAGACCTCGCCTCCTCTCTCTCTGGTGAGGTTCTTTTTATCGTTTTCTCCTGAGCGGGAGGGAATTTTTTTCCCCCTACTTATTTCCCTTTACTTCTTTGATTTTTTCCCCTACCCCCACGGGCGGATAAGTCGGACGTGCTTTAACTCCAATGGCGAAAGCAAGCATGAAAAGACCTGGATGAAATGCATGGAAATGACTCAGGTTGTTAAAAAGGAGTTTTATTCTTTTTTGTTGTTCTTTCAAAAAAATTTTTTTTTCCAAGGGAAAAAATTTAATTTTTTTTAAAGTGTTGTAGTGTTTTGATCTGTGGATTTACATCTGAGACAAACTGAAGATAAAATACCAAAATGAACTAATATTAAAACTTAAAAAACTTTAATAAACTAAATCTAATCTCTTCGCTTACACATACTGTTTAATTTTGTCCATCAGGTGTTTCGTTTCTATTTTCTTTAGTTGTTCTATTTGGAGATTTTAAGTGAAATTCACTCATAACTGTGATTAATATAACAGCAGAAAATGCTCATGTAACCAGTATGGCTGCACAAACATATCGGAAGGGATCATCTATCTGTTCCTGAAGGGGATGATAAGAAATTTTTGTAAATTTTCTTTTCTTTTTGTAACTATCCTATCTCTGACACTCTGGTAAAAGTGCGTGGCGTCCAGGAGAAATGGTCAGTTTACCTACAAACTCTCAGCCGCAGATGACTATATTTTGCGCAACCCTGCACTCCTGCTTTATTCTGTTATATTTAAAAGTAAATTCCTTCCACGAAGCTCTGGTTATCTTTCTTTTATTTTAAATTTTGTATTAAATATTATATGTGCCTAATTGTATGCCTATGGTGTTTATGAGTGTGCAAATAAAAGTGGGAGTTCTAAAAATGTGCCTCAAGTATCTCGATTCTACCACACCCAATGCGTTTTGGGGGTTTTCCCAAGTGGCAAGTGGCAGAAACAAGCTTAAAATTCTTGTGAAGGATTCGATTTGTTAAATTTTTTTTTATTTTTGAATTTACTTTTTACTTCAATTTTTTCAAAGCATAATTTTATGAATAACATTTTTGTCAATTTCAATTCATCTGAATTATTTGCTTATATGTGATAGATAGGATATAAAACAGATTCAATAGCAAGTCTTTAGTTACAAATCCCCCTTTAAGTGATTCAAAAAAGAAATTATTTTGACTAATTTTAACAGTCAAATTAATTTCTTAAAATTGATGTTTCATTCAATAAACTTACAATTCGAAAATTTTAATTCCTTTGAGAAGATTAATATATAATTTGTCTAATTCAGAACTCAAAATGTAAATTTCAGTAGGGAATTATCTTCTTTAACCACAATTCTATGCGATGGGGAAAATTTAGATCATCAAAAAATTCAATTTCCTAATTGAAAGATTTTTTTTATTAAAATTTCATCATATTTTTTTCCAAACATATTTCTATTCATCCTGAAACCAAAGCTTATGATGTTAACCAATTTTACTAAATTCGAGGTCAGCCCTTTCGAAAAGAGAACAAAATAGAATTGAATTGTTATTAATCCTGTCAAAATATATATTGCGAATGAACAAGGACTGAAATAATTAACTACTATAAGTGTATAATAGCTCTTACATAAAATGTTTGCTTAGGAATACTTGATATGCTTAGTTTAGTTAGTTGGTAGCTTAGTTACAGCACAAGAGAACTTTCAAAAAGAATATGTAACACTTTTATATTGCTAATATTCCTATTTCAATTAATATCCAGATTGAATTCTTTAATAGATTTTTTTTTCTTTTCTTATCCCTCTTGGTAGATAGCCAATGGATGGTCTATCCCTTGACTATCTACTATATCTATGGACTAGACCATCTAAAATAATAGATGGTCTAGTCCAACATCAAGAGCACATGTGGTTACATGGAAGGAGTGAAGGAGTTCTGTTGTGATGGAGAACCTGTAGGTAGAAGTCTGACTTGACTCCGAGTTGTTGAAGAAGGAAGGCAGTGCCTTCTTGGAGGACTTTCAGGGGTACTACCACGAATTTGCGTATCGTATTGGACAAAGCCGAAAAAATCCCACCATGTAGTCCGACTAATGAGGCAAGATGTTGAACCCCACAAACACCATCGAGTTTCCTCGTTTTTGGAAAACGTGTCTACAACAAAGCCACCAGCGCATTGAATCTCCGACCTAATGCTCACTGTGTTGCAAAAAGCCACAAATCGGGAATATTAATTCTTTAATTTCTTTTGTTAATTTCGTTTTGGCAATTCGCAAATAAAAAGTTTTATTTTATTTATTACATAGCTTGGAATAAAAAAGATTTAGAGGTAATTGTACATTTTTCATTCATACTAACAAGAGCAAAACACTTTTAGTCGTTTTTCATCAAACAATACTAATAACGAATCGAAAATAGCATGATGACAATATCTTTATCACTGTGATCAAATTCTCCATGAAAAAGTAAAACAGTCAATAAAAGGGACATGGGGGGATCTTTATAAAGAATGTTTCTACCATTTATATCACAAAGATATCTTATCCTCAACGAAATTTTTTGTCCTGTTTCGTGTTTTAAAAATATCTCTCAAACGAAACGATTCTAATATTGAGTAAAAATCGTTATTCTTTCTCTCTGTCTGCGTGAGAGAAGGTGGGTAAGAAGAGAAGGGAGGGGGAGGGACGAAGGATGAATCGGAACAGTGCTCATTAATTTAGTGTTATTCTTTATAGTCACGTTCGGCTTTGCTTTCTATGAAGTACTTGTCTTCAACGAAGCCACTTACGGGATGTTTCCTTTGTTTTTGTTCGACGTGTCCTTTCCCTGCCACGTGGTGTCTCTACAACAACTTGAATTGCGGCACGTACCGGCTATCTTCGGATGTCAGACGGATGTCAAAACTTGGGAGTTTGTGTTGTTTGTGACGCTCAAGATGGGTGTGAAAAAAGTGATTGGTTTCGAAGCGGAAGGAGAGTAAATAATGACATCTTTAAATCTTGTGTATTGAAACATCATGGAATAGAAGGGATTCAAGCGGCTTAAGAATACTGTTAAATTAAAAAAAATATATATATATATATATTAAGAGAAGTATTCGTTGATTTTTAATGTTAGTTTATGTGAGTTAAATAACGGTATTTTGCACATTAGTCATTTATATTTATCACAGATTTTAAAGATAGTGTATGAAACCTTCGTACTTTCAGGTAATTTTATTTTTACGTCAGGTTAAAATACAATTATTGACCTCATGTAATATTATAATTGAACTGTCATTGCCATAAAGACCATTCTGAACCATCTTCGTCAAAAAGTTCATTCTGAACGCCATTGTCATCCGGTCCGTTTTAAATCATTATTGTCCTCAGGTCCGTCCTGAACCATCATTGTCATAATGTCCGGCGTGAATAGTTATTTGCATCAGGTCCGTTCTGAACCGTCATTATCATCAGATCCATATTGAATCATTAATGCCATCAAGCCATAGGGTCCATTCTGAACTATCATTGCCATCAGGTCAGATTTCAACAGTCAATTCTATCAGGTCCATTATGTACCATCATTATCATCGGGTTGTTAATACCTTAATCAAATTACGATTTTAACTGAAATATTTTCAATAGCTTTATGTTTCGGGTTCAGGGTTATGAAAGGAATGCTTAGTAACTACTTCGCAGTTTTTCTGCTTCATACAAAACAGCTTAAGAAACTTTGAACTAAAATGAGGCAACCATGAGGGATACATCTTAAATTCTCTTATTATTTATCAAGTCTATTTGTCTTTCAAAGCCATGACAACAATGCATGCCGCTATTGGAAATCAAATTTTTCATTCGTTTCCTTATGGTGACACATCAATAGACCTTGCCTTCTTCCTACCTATATAAAGATATACTATGGATTATGAAAGGCTTTGCCTATTTGATAGAACTTTTAGGGGCAACTGAATATCATATGGGGGAAAACTATCATCAACCGGCCTGATTGTCCATGTACTTATAAACGTTATCAAAATCGTTATTGAGTTTCTCTATTTCTGAAAGTTGTGACTGAAGCGAGCGACACATATATTAGAGCCTGATATATATTGAAATAAGTCATGTAATTCATCATTACATGACTTATTTCATTAATCATATTTATTTCATTTAATCATTCATTTCCTGATTGATTGAATGATTAAAACGCAAATTAACAACTAGAGATGTACGCCGGAATTTCTACAAGATATGTAGAACAGAAAATTTCCATGTTTGACCAGTGGAATGGTCAGATAAACCTGTAGAAATGAATGTCTTTCCATTGGGTTGGGAGAAAAGATTGAGAAATCCCATTTTGTTTAAAATCGTTGGGACACAAAGTACTTGTAGCATAGCAGGTCCTGCAATCTTCCCACCTTGTCCTTCAAAGTCCTTCCCTAGGTAACGTTGAGTATGATGCATTTCTCAGCTGTTATAATGGCGAATAACATATAATGATTAAATGTTGAATTAATAACGCATTATTTTTTTTACTATACTGTTATAATAACACTACAGTAAAACTTTATTATATTGTTATATGAACACTGCAATATAATTTTATTATACTGTTGTTACAAATACTGCATTATTATTTTATTAAACGGTTGAATTAATACCACATTGTATTTTATTATACTGTTGTATTAATACTGCAGTAATATTTTATTAAATTGTTGCACTATTACTTTATTATACCTTCGTATTAATAACAATAATTGAAGTAAAAAATATCCTTAATTTGATTAATAGGACGAAGAATATTAATATTTCAACTTATTTTTACATAGGAAATGGAATATTTTCTATATTATTATATATGCTACATGGTCTTAAAAGCTAGATTTTCATAATTTTCATTAGCAGCTTTCCAAACTCTTACAAGAGCATGTGTTCTATCTTTCATTTAACCCAATTACTACTAGAACAACATCAAAACTGGAAGAAATCGGAAATGCATAGGTTTTAATAATTTTCATTAGCAGCTTTCCAAACTCTTACAAGAGCATGTTTTCTATCTTTCATTTAACCTAATTACTACTAGAACAACATCAAAACTGGAAGAAATCGGAAATGCATAGGTTTTAATAATTTTCATTAGCAGCTTTCAAACTCTTACAAGAGCATGTTTTCTATCTTTCATTTAACCTAATTACTACTAGAACAACATCAAAACTGGAAGAAATCGGAAATGCATAGGTTTTAATAATTTTCATTAGCAGCTTTCCAAACTCTTACAAGAGCATGTTTTCTATCTTTCATTTAACCTAATTACTACTAGAACAACATCAAAACTGGAAGAAATCGGAAATGCATAGGTTTTAATAATTTTCATTAGCAGCTTTCCAAACTCTTACAAGAGCATGTTTTCTATCTTTCATTTAACCTAATTACTACTAGAACAACATCAAAACTGGAAGAAATCGGAAATGCATAGGTTTTAATAATTTTCATTAGCAGCTTTCCAAACTCTTACAAGAGCATGTTTTCTATCTTTCATTTAACCTAATTACTACTAGAACAACATCAAAACTGGAAGAAATCGGAAATGCATAGGTTTTTTAATAATTTTCATTAGCAGCTTTCAAACTCTTACAAGAGCATGTTTTCTATCTTTCATTTAACCTAATTACTACTAGAACAACATCAAAACTGGAAGAAATCGGAAATGCATAGGTTTTAATAATTTTCATTAGCAGCTTTCAAACTCTTACAAGAGCATGTTTTCTATCTTTCATTTAACCTAATTACTACTAGAACAACATCAAAACTGGAAGAAATCGGAAATGCATAGGTTTTAATAATTTTCATTAGCAGCTTTCCAAACTCTTACAAGAGCATGTTTTCTATCTTTCATTTAACCTAATTACTACTAGAACAACATCAAAACTGGAAGAAATCGGAAATGCATAGGTTTTAATAATTTTCATTAGCAGCTTTCAAACTCTTACAAGAGCATGTTTTCTATCTTTCATTTAACCTAATTACTACTAGAACAACATCAAAACTGGAAGAAATCGAATGCATAGGTTTTAATAATTTTCATTAGCAGCTTTCCAAACTCTTACAAGAGCATGTTTTCTATCTTTCATTTAACCCAATTACTACTAGAACAACATCAAAACTGGAAGAAATCGGAAATGCATAGGTTTTAATAATTTTCATTAGCAGCTTTCAAACTCTTACAAGAGCATGTTTTCTATCTTTCATTTAACCTAATTACTACTAGAACAACATCAAAACTGGAAGAAATCGGAAATGCATAGGTTTTAATAATTTTCATTAGCAGCTTTCCAAACTCTTACAAGAGCATGTTTTCTATCTTTCATTTAACCTAATTACTACTAGAACAACATCAAAACTGGAAGAAATCGAAAATGCATAGGTTTTAATAATTTTCATTAGCAGCTTTCCAAACTCTTACAAGAGCATGTTTTCTATCTTTCATTTAACCTAATTACTACTAGAACAACATCAAAACTGGAAGAAATCGGAAATGCATAGGTTTTAATAATTTTCATTAGCAGCTTTCCAAACTCTTACAAGAGCATGTTTTCTATCTTTCATTTAACCTAATTACTACTAGAACAACATCAAAACTGGAAGAAATCGGAAATGCATAGGTTTTAATAATTTTCATTAGCAGCTTTCCAAACTCTTACAAGAGCATGTTTTCTATCTTTCATTTAACCTAATTACTACTAGAACAACATCAAAACTGGAAGAAATCGGAAATGCATAGGTTTTAATAATTTTCATTAGCATCTTTCAAACTCTTACAAGAGCATGTTTTCTATCTTTCATTTAACCTAATTACTACTAGAACAACATCAAAACTGGAAGAAATCGGAAATGCATAGGTTTTAATAATTTTCATTAGCAGCTTTCCAAACTCTTACAAGAGCATGTTTTCTATCTTTCATTTAACCTAATTACTACTAGAACAACATCAAAACTGGAAGAAATCGGAAATGCATAGGTTTTAATAATTTTCATTAGCATCTTTCAAACTCTTACAAGAGCATGTTTTCTATCTTTCATTTAACCTAATTACTACTAGAACAACATCAAAACTGGAAGAAATCGGAAATGCATAGGTTTTAATAATTTTCATTAGCATCTTTCAAACTCTTACAAGAGCATGTTTTCTATCTTTCATTTAACCTAATTACTACTAGAACAACATCAAAACTGGAAGAAATCGGAAATGCATAGGTTTTAATAATTTTCATTAGCAGCTTTCAAACTCTTACAAGAGCATGTTTTCTATCTTTCATTTAACCCAATTACTACTAGAACAACATCAAAACTGGAAGAAATCGGAAATGCATAGGTTTTAATAATTTTCATTAGCAGCTTTCCAAACTCTTACAAGAGCATGTTTTCTATCTTTCATTTAACCCAATTACTACTAGAACAACATCAAAACTGGAAGAAATCGGAAATGCATAGGTATCATATTATTTTCCATTCACTAGATTAAAGAGAGGTCGTTCGCCGTAACTCCATACCTTAAAAGTGTGGGGCCAGCGCTTTTCATATTTGCAATGGATGAAGCTTCAAAGAAAAATGCTTCAGACCAATCATCTTTAGTAATCCTAGCACCAGTTTTTCGTGGCAGCGTTGTAAAAGCTGCTGCTGTAAGAGAATTGCCTTCCATGCCCCGCGGATATTCCACTTGCCGTTGCGTCTTTGTCTGGAACCTTTTTCTACTGCAGTATTAGCTGTTATTTCGTTTTCTCTTACCAATTTATTTGGAGGCTTGTATTTTCTGCCTCAAAATCTAATTCTATCCATTCTACCTGGCACTATCCCTATTAAGACATGGAAAGAGGGAAAAATAGAATGTTTCTGTCATTTTTTGTTTCTAATTCTATTTATGTTGTTCGTTTTCGTAGTACCATGATTGACGCTTCAATCTTTCCAAGTACTTTGTGGATTATTTGTTCTTATTTACTTGTTACTATGAGATATTTTCTATATTTTTTTGTTATGGTATTCTATTCTCCGATTTAGCCATCGGAACTTTTTTGTGAAAGAAGTGGTTTTTTTGGGGGGTTTGTGGCTGTTCCTTTTTTTACAGACTGTGATTGTAGAGTTGTAATTTTTTTTTAATGAGACAGTGGAAACTTTCACTCTAATAAATATTGTTGTGTTGAACTCAATTAAAAGTTTTAAAACGTTGAAAAGTGATTTCTTAGATACTTAAATGGCATCTTTACAAATATAATTTGCAATTAATTCTTTACATAAGAATTAAATGCAAATTGAATCAGTAAAGATTTAAATAATTTCTAAAAACTGTTTACTTTTTCTTCTAAAAAGAAACTTTTATTGGTGCAAAAATTATAGAAGAAATACAATAAAGCCGTGAAGGGAATTTACGTATTACAATTATGGCAAAAGAAGTCGAGTGTATAAACAGTTTTTTGAAGTTTAGAAAATTTTAACATAATATTTACAAGTATCGAATACTTTTAATAACAACTTAAAAATTGCTTGAGAGGCCTGATGGCCGAGAGACTAGAGCCCTAGTTTTCGGTGCCACAGGTTTCGGGCTGAAATCCGGTGGTGCCATGAAGGTGTTTAGTGATTCAGAATCCATTGGGAGCTGTAGATCCCTGTCTAATATTACTACTGTACCACACCACATCACTGTGCTCCGATCAGAGTTGCACCTATACAGTTTGGGAATGATACGGGGGAGAAGTCTGACTGGGCTCTGTGACGCTCTACAATTCTTCCTATAAGACCGGGACCTACGACTTATAAGAACCTTCAGAACCCTTAGAATCAACCATCACACAGCCGGGACTCGAACCCGAAACCTATGGTAACGAGTGCCAGAGCGCTAGCCCCTCGGCCATCAGGCCCCGTATTAATAACAGTAATGGAATTGAAAAGTACCTTTGGTTTGATTAGTATGACGATGAATATATAAACATATTTTCCCACAAATGAAAAAAGGCGATGGGATATTTTTCTAATATGCTACATGGTCTTAAAAGCTAGATTTTAATAATTTTCATTAGCAGCTTTCTAAATTCCTACAAGAGCATGTTTTCTATCTTTATTTTAACCCAATTACTACAACAACATCAAAACTGGAGAAATCGGAAATGCATAGATATCATATTATTTTCCATTCACAAGATTACAGAGAGGTCGTTCGCCATAACTCTATCCCTTAAAAGTGTGGGGCCAGCGCTTTTCATATTTGCAATGGATGAAACTCCAAAGAAAAATGCTTAAGACCAATCATCTTTAGTAATCCTAGCGCCGGTTTTTCGTGCCACTGCTGTAAAAGCCGCTGGTGCAGTAAGAGAATTGCCTTCCATGTCCCGCGGATATTCCACTTGCCGTTGCGTCTTTGTCTGGAACCTTTTTTTCTAATGGAGTATTAGCTGTTATTTCGTTTTCTCTTACCAATTTATTCGGAGGCTTTTATTTTCTGCCTCAAAATCTAATTCTGTCCATTCTACCTGGCACTATCCCTATTAAGACATAGAAAGAGGGAAAAATGGAATGTTTCTGTCATTTTTATTTTTTTAATTCTATTTATGTTCTTCGTTTTCGTAGTACCATGATTGACGCTTCAATCTTTCCAAGTACTTTGTGGATTATTTGTTTTTATTTACTTGTTACTATGAGATATTTTCTATCTTTTTTTTTTTTTTGTTGGTGTGGTATTTTATTCTCCGATTTAGCCATCGGAATTTTTTCGTGAAAGAAGTGAGGTTTTTTTTGTTGAGTTTTTGTGTTCCTTTTTTTTTTTTTTTTTTTTTATACAGACTGTGGTTGTAGAGTTGCAATTTTTTTTTATATGAGACAATTGAAAGTTTTACTCTAATAAATATTGTTGTGTTAAACTTAACTAAAAGTTTCAATACTTTTAAAAGCGATTTCCTATATAATTTATAAGAATTAAGTATAAACTTAATCGGCAAAGATTTAAAGCATTAGGCAAAACTTTTTACTTTTTTTACTAAAAAAGAAACTTTTGTTGGTATAAAATTTATAGATGAAGCAGTAAAGGGATTTTATGTATTAAAATTAAGGAAAAATTAGTCGTGTATAGAAACTATTTTTTGAAGCTTAGAAGATTCTTAACAAAACTTTTACAAGTATCACATGTTACACACTTTTAATAACGTAAAATTTACTTGAAGGTCCTGGCGGCCGAATGACTAGCGCCCTGGTTTTCGGTGCCACAGGTTTTGGGCTGAAGTCCTGGCTGTGTCATGAATGTTTGTAGTGTTTCGGAATCCACTGGGAACTGTAGATTCCTGTCTAATATTACTGTACCATAACACATCGCTGTGCTTTGATCTGAGTTGCACCGTTACAGTTTGGGAATGATACAGGTGAGAAGTCTGACTGGGCTCTGTGACGCTCTACAATTCTCCCTACGAGACCGGTACCTACGACTTAAAGCGAATTCTGAACCCTTACAATCATCTATTGCACAGCCGGGACTAGAACCCGAAATCTGTGGCACCAAGCGCCAGAGCGCTAGCCACTCGGCCATCAGGCCCCGTATTAATAATAGTAATGGAAGTGAAAAATAATTTTGGTGTGATTATGACGATGAATATGTAATCATATTTTCCCATAAATGAAAAAAAGCGATGAGATATTTTCCTAACAGGCTACATGATCTTAAAAGCTAGATTTTCATAATTTTCATTAGCAGCTTTCTAAATTCCTACAAGATTCCTACAAATTACTTTTCTATATTTTTTTAACCCAATTACTACAACAACATCAAAATTGGGAGAAATCGGAAATGCATAGGTATCATATTATTTTCCATTTACAAAATTAAAGAGAGGTCGTTCGCCGTAACTCTATCCCTTAAAAGTGTGGGGCCAGCGCTTTTCATATTTGCAATGGATGAAGCTTCAAAGAAAAATGCTTCAGACCAATCATCTTTAGTAATCCTAGCGCCGGTTTTTCGTGCCACTGTTCTAAAAGCTGCTGCTGTAAGAGAATTGCCTTCCATGTCCCGCGGATATTCCATTTGCCGTTGCGTCTTTGTCTGGAACCTTTTTCTCCCGGAGTATTAGTTGTTATTTCGTTTTCTCTTACCAATTTATTCGGAGGCTTCTATTTTCTGCCTCAAAATCTAATTCTGCCCATTCTACCTGGCACTATCCCTATTAAGACATAGAAAGAGGGAAAAATGGAATGTTTCTGTCATTTTTATTTTTTTAATTCTATTTATGTTCTTCGTTTTCGTAGTACCATGATTGACGCTTCAATCTTTCCAAGTACTTTGTGGATTATTTGTTTTTATTTACTTGTTACTATGAGATATTTTCTATCTTTTTTTTTTTTTTTTGTTGGTGTGGTATTTTATTCTCCGATTTAGCCATCGGAATTTTTTCGTGAAAGAAGTGGGTTTTTTTTTGTTGGGCTTGTGGTTGTTCTTTTTTTTTTACAGATTGTAGTTGTAGAGTTGTAGTTTTTTTTATATGAGGCAGTTGAAACTTTTACTCTAATAAATATTGTTGCATTGAACTTAATTAAAAGTATTAAAATTTTGTAGAGTGATTACCTATATACTTATATACTTATATCCTCGAATGGATTGAATCAGTAAAGATTTAAATCATTTGGAAAAACTCTTTACTTTTGCTTCTAAAAAGAAGCTTTTATTGGTATAAAACTTGTAAAAGAAGTAGTTTGTGAAAGGATAAAGCAGTGAAAGGATTTTATGTATTACAATTAAGGAAAAAGAAGTCGAATATATAAGCTGTTTTTTGAAGCTCAGAAAATTTTTAACAAAATATTTACAAGTATCGAACACTTTTAATAACAAATTAAAATTTACGTAAGAGGCCTGATGCTCGAATGACTAGTGCCGTGGTTTTCGATGCCATAGGTTTTGGGCTGAAATCCCGGTGGTGCCATGAATGTTTTTAGTGATTTGTAATCCAATTGGAACTGTAGGTTCCTGTCTAATATGTCTGCTACTATTAATATCATACCACACCAAATCACTGTGCCTAATGCTGAGTTACCCCTTTACAGTTTCGGAATGATGTGAGTGAGAGATGTCTGACTGGGCTCTGTGATGTTCAACAGCCATATGAGGCTATACACGGCTATTCAGGTCTCGTGTGATATGGCTACAGAGTGTTGGCCGTAGGATGGACAACCGTCCCCGTAAAAAGAAAGACAGCTCATTTTTCGAAATCTCTGCCTATTGGCAGATTTTGAAAAATGAGATGTCTTTCTTTTTACCTTAGCCCACCAAGGGACTGTGACGCGAATGAAGAAGATGATCCTCTTGGAGTAAAGCAGAAAAAGAAACTAATCACTCCCCGGACGAATGTGCGAAATAAGAATTTTCACCTCAAATTGGTTTGGGGTGGATAGGGTGATGATTAGAAACGAAATCACGGATGGAATGGATTAAATTTTTCTAACGTTGCATGTTTAGCTCACTTCTTTTCAAGAAAAGGTTTTGATTTAAAATCATTAATTATGCATTAATTTTTGATTATTTTAGTAAATTTAGATATGCATGCACGGAAATTTCGATTAATAAAATATTTTACTCATTATGACATCTACTATAAAATATGGTCAGGATGACCATTTGAGCAAGATAGCAAAGTAAGAACCTTAAGTGAAAGAAACGTGCTAATTTTCTTTAACATTGCGTATTTAGCTTGATTTTTTTATAAAAGTACTTTGTTTTGAAATAATACACTAATTACACACTTTTCATTGACTTTTTATAAAATTAGTAATTTAGGCAAGGAAATTTCATTTCATAAAATAAATGCCTCGTAAAATATTGTAATGCAGCATGCTACCTAGTAAAACACAGATTCCATGTAAATTTCACGTTTATATGGTTAGTTTTTCCAATGTTTATTAGAAGATATAATCAACCTTAAATATCTGCGTGTTAACAACTAAAATATTCAAACATATAATTTTAACTTGAAATAGCGTTTCATCTAAGTCAGTTGAAAACAAATACATGTTAATTTTTTGCTTACAGTTTCAGTAATATTTATAGACTCTTTAACCCTATTTTATATTATCTCTCTGAGAGGAACAATTCAGTGTTTGATAATGTTGTTACTGATTTTTTTAACACCGTTTATTTCCTTGATCTATAAGCGTTCATATTTATCTGTCATTCTTCGTAATTACCTTTGCTATAAATTATCATCGCTTCAAAATTTGTATCATCAACGGTAATAAGATTAGTAATGAGAACATTTAGATGTATTGTCCCCCTTATCTTATTTCATACATATTAGCTTTGTAAAATATTTTAAGGCAGCATGCCACTTATTATAACAGAGATTCCATGTCAATTTTACGTTTATCTTGCAAGTTCTTCCAATGTTATTTAAAAGATATAATCGACATTAAATATTTACATGTTAAGAACTAAAATCTTCAAACATATAATTCTACCTCAAAATAGAGATTCATTTAAGTCGGTTGAAAATATATATGGTGAAGTTGAAAGCAAATACATGCTAATTTTTTGCCTACAGTTTGAATAATATTTATAGAATCTTTAACCCTTATGTTATCTCTCTGAGAGGAACAATTCAGAGTTTGATAATAGGGTTACTGATTTTTCTAATAACATTTATTTCACTGATCTATAATCGTTCATATTTATCTGTCATTCTTCGTAATTACCTTTCCTCTAAATCATCATCGCTTCAGAATTTCGTCGCTTTAATTTATCATCATCGATGATGAGATTAGTGATGAGAACATTTAGTTGTCGCGTAACCTTTATGAATTGTGTAGTAAACCTATTTACGGCCTTGTTGATATTCTCTGGCATTCACTGCAATATGTATATTTCCCCCAATTAGTTGATTTTATTAGCTAATCTTTTAAAGGAGATTATTTTATGATGAATGAGTCTATGGGAATGGTGATGAGGAAGATGGGAGTGTAGACGTGGGATATGGACGAAGATGTGGGTTTTAATATGGCGGTAGATTTCTACACTTAAATGTGAAACGTCAATGGATTTTATGCACACTTCTTGAAAGTTCTCGTCTTGTTAATTCAAAGTTTGTCTTTGACAAAATCAATGAATAATAAATTGTATAATATCTAATAGAGAGTATATAAGATGGACATTTCATATTATATATTTCCTATATTGCATTTTTCATTTTTTTAAAAATAAAATATAAAATTAAAGAAATATCCGTTATAACAGCGTATTTAACGTGAATGTCAACATTTTAGTTTAGATTTAGTAAATAATATCGTGTACAAATTCAAATGTAAATACACATATAATTACATGAGAGAAATATAATTAATCAAATATAATGTCAGCTAAATATAGTTGATCAAATATAATTATATTAGAAAATTTTTGTCATTAAATTCTATTTAACACTAATGATTAGATTTGATATCTAATTAATGAAAATAATTATTTGCTTGTTTATTGATCTATTTCCTTTTTTTGTACGAATAAAATAAAATAAAAAATAAAAATTTAGGAAAAACTTCTATGATATATGAAATTCAGATAGATTTCTCGTATATAACCAAACAAATATTTATTTTCTTTAGTCAATCCTTAAAGTTAGATATTTAAAAATATATATATGAAATAAAATTTAAATGCATTGTTTAAAATAACATTAATCAACTGGCACGCATCGAAACGATACATCAATTTCTTCAAGATATAGAAAGAAAAAAAGCAGCGTTAATAATCGAATAATGAAATGACATCATGTAATTGAGGTAAAAATATTAAATTAAATCATTTCATGATATCTTCCAAATAAGTACATTAATTATACAAAATTTCATCTGAGTGAACATAGAACATGTGTTTTTTGATTAAAACTAAATATTATTTATAGCTTTCAGAAATAGATGAAATTATTTAAAATCTTGAATAATTTTTAATTATCAAGAGTAATAAGGTTAGGAGTTATTCATGTTATAAAACTGAATATTTCTAAATAATTAAATATTTCAGATTTTAATAAGAAAAATGATTAAAAGAAAAAGGTAATTTTGTTCTTACATCTATTGATCAAAAATTTATATAATAAAAAAAAGATAAATTTAATTTACTGGCATTATGTATGAAGTGGAAGTCAAATACAGTGAAACATAATGATTTATAATGTAATCGTGCATCATAATTTTTTTAATATATTACGGAATTCTATTTCTATACACCGATTTGTTGTTTAATTTATGCCCTAGAAACTTATTTAAATAAAAGATTATTTTACATAAGAAGAATTTATTCATTACGATTATAAATTAAATAATAAATTTCTTGACATAAAAGTCATATATCCTTATATCTGTTTTAATTAAAACTCGAACGAAAATATTTAATACTCTCTCTTTTATAATCTCTTTATCTCTTAATCTCTTTTATAATATTGAGAATAATTACTATAAGACTTTGAAATAAATTTATAATATAATAAATTGTTCAGTTACATTTTGTTTAAAATTGAGAGTATTCTAAGAAATCAGTAATATTACAAATTAAAATAATAACAATTTGTTTCATAAAATTTTTTTGTTGCAGTTCATTAATATTTTTGTTATGCTAATAAGATGCTTATTAAATAAAGTTATGTAAATTAAAATATTGAACTTTCTTCAAAATCTTTAATATAAATTAGACAACATTTTCTTTAGAAATAGAAATATTAACTTAAGATTAATATCATATATATATTGCAGCAATTTTCAATCATGAGCTTAAACTGTTTGTAATTTTGATGGTTTAGAGTCCTCAACATGAGGCTAAATGCTTATGTTTATATATGCTTACATATACTTTTTTTGTATATTAAGAGGACAAACTTTCTAATTTGCTGATATATGCATTACAATCATTGATTTCAGACTGTGTCAGACAGAGATGGCATTACATTTAAACTGTCAAGTTGTAGTTCTCCGAGTTTTTACCCAGATGAAACACCAATAAGATCTTTAATATAAATCATTCATGGTGACAGGATAGTATTCCTATCCCCAACAATCAGGGAAGATCCAGATTTATTCTTTGAAACTCGAAATACAAGGGCAGAACAAGATATACAGTGTGCAGAATGTGGTTTATCAATATAAGCGATAAATAAATTAAATACGATATATCACTTGTAGAACACTTCAGGCCGTGTGTAGAGCATGATATATCTTGTATCGAACACTATATTTCTGATAAAAAACAATTTAGGCTGGTAGATGTGCACTTTCTAAAAATGCCTTAAGATACTTACTTCGATTGAAATAGAATCATTTCCTCATTTTGTATCGCGTAGTGTATATATATATATCAGTGATATTGAAGATTTGAAACATAACTGATACCTATTTGTTCAATGCTCAATGACACTAAAAATCACTGAGCACTGCATTGAATTTTAAATATAATTGTAAAAAGCTGAAAGCATTTAGACATTTTGTTCAATGATCGGATGGTGGACAAGCACATTAGGTGTCTAAATTAAGGGAGTCTAATTCGAAATTCGACAACCGAAAGTATCCATTTGTATGCTTAAGATCGGTGAGATGAATATATAAGTTGGAATTCCGCTTTCATTAGGCCTGAGAGGTAGGAAAAGAGAGTGAGAACCCCTAAATGCTAATTCTGGAGATGAATGTACCAAATTGTAATGACAAAGTTTGGGTGCAATATACAAGCCTCTCCTACAATACAACTTGGGAAACATGGAATTTGTTATTCTGTTGTGAAATTACCTCTGATTAAATTGTCTTGCTTTCAAAAACAACATATTTTGAAGATTTATAGACAACGATTTATTAGACAACGATTTATTTGTTATTTTCCGTAATGAACACAATTTACTAAGATTAATTAGGAACCAAATTACTAACAAATTGTGCACAATTCCGATGATCTTTTATTCTAACAGAATTATATCTAATATAGGGCCAGAGAGATTCAACATCTTCTCCAGCTGCCTTTTTATATATGGATTGCTTTGTTACGTTGTTCCCGCTACTAAACAAGTACATCATTGCTTGTAGATCTTTTGTTTCACTAATAAGTTAGTTCCTTGTGCTAATATTTTTATAGAATTTTCAATAGTGGCAATAATATTACAATCAAAATAACTTATAAATATAAATTTTGTGCATTTAAAAGACTCGTGTTAAGTAAGATCATTACTTTTTTTATATACACGTGTGTTGCTGTTTGGTAACAGACAATCTCATATTTCTATATATAACGAATGATTATTTATGTTAGAATCATTAGCTAATAGTTTCTCAATTTCGACACGAGTCTATTTTGTGCAATAGAAAGGTACTCGTTTTGCAGAACCATGGATACTTTATCTCGCTTCCACGTGTGCTGTTGTTCGATATGATAACTCCTGTTTTCTCTTACGAAACCACTACATTTTTTATGTTCACTTAATGAGTAATTTCTTTATTGAAATATGATTTATAATATCTAATTAATTTTACTCCAATGTACTAATAATGAAAAATTTACTATGCAATCTTTTTTTTTTCTTATGAATACCAACACCTTCTAAATAAGTATTATAACAAATATAATAACACCAGGATTCCAATCATCTACTTTCGAAACTGTAATGTACTTGTTTTACAGAAGCTAAATTGCTTTGTGTAGCATGTGTTGTGTGGAGTTTTCTAATTTTTCTCTTGTGATAAAACTGTTTAATATTAATCTAACGACTAATTTCTTTAATTTTATATGTATTGTAAAATTTCATTGCTATTATAATGTGGAACCAAATGTCTAATTAATCATTAGTATTATTACTTAATTCTGATTTTGTTTTATTTAATAACATACTTCTTTTCATAAATGTAAAAACATATTTTAACTGATATCTTTCACCTGAGTTCTTATATATTTGGCCACTATAATGTGTTTATATTGAGAAACCGAAGTCTAATTATTCATTATAATTATTAATTAATTTAATTTTTTTATTTGATAACAATATACTTCTTCTCATAAATTACTGTAACTGATATCTTTCATCTGAGTTCTTATATATTTGGCCACTATAATGAGTTCATATTGAGGAACCTAAGTCTAATGAATCATTATAATTATTAATTAGTTGTGATTTTTTTATTTGATAACAAGATACTTCGTTTCATAAATGGCAAAATCATATTTTAGCTGATATTTTTCATTAGAGATCTTATATTTGGTAAATTTGACAAGCAATATGTGTGTACGAAATTTCAGCGGCAAAGAGACTTTTAAAAAAAAAAAATTAAGTAGAAAATCAATTTTCTGATACTGTTTAGTGCGTTGAAATATTTGGGCTTTACTGTGATTTCATTATGTCTATATTTATTTGAAGTATTAGTTCTGTCGTACGTCGTTTATATTGTACAATATGAAATATGTAATGCCTTTTAAATATTACAATTATACAATTTAATTAATACAATTCATTTTTTATTTACATCATAAATATTTGGAATATTAATATTTACTTAATATTAATGTTCTTCTACAAATGTTCACACTTCGTAAGCCACATGGGATTCTTTTGCAATATTAGGTGATTATTTTCAAATCATAAAATCTTATAATAGAAATTTTTTTATGATACTTCCTTTGTGAAATGTTTTCAACTGTACTATTATTATAAAACTCTTAAGTTTTCCACAAATGTTTTTATTAAAATAACTTCCATGTGTTTGTTTCTTATTTCTTTGCAAAAGAATTTATATTTTTTTATGCCGAGTCTCTGTATATTGTCCAGATTGCCCGCCAGAAAAATGCTTTAATTAAATTCTCACACACGAGCGTCGACTATTAAGGAAGAAATGTGCGTAATACGTGCTACTTTACCATTGAAATTTTTTTGCCATCATTTAATAATGTTACTTAAGTAATTAAAGAATGTAGTTATTTTTCATTTCAAGTAAAAGACGAGTGGATAATTAATGTAAAACTCTTTCGCTTTATCTCTCGCCTGTGATTCTGATTCTTTACTTTTTTTGTTTTTTTTGTTTTTGCCTTCTTTTTGATTCAGTGGTTTTTTCACAATGTCTGCTGAGCAAAAAACAATGATTGTAGTCTCCAGGAATATTAATTACGTCGAAATGAATTATTATAATTCTTTCTGCAAGAGAATTATTTATGGCGTTTTGGATTTTGAGAAGATAAAATGCGTCTATTTGAGTTAGAATGAATAAGAGTATGCGATCTTGTATATAGTTTTTGACGTTTTTAAAGAAATTTCAAATTTTATAGTCAGATAGTTTTAAAGATTTGCACATTTTGTAAATTTCTTTGTTTTTTATCACAGAGTTTTAGATTTTATATTAATTTATAATTTGAAGTTAATTTTGAATACTGTTTCTTTCTCCGCATCTTTGTGGTTTTCTTGATGCAATGTGTTTTACACTGCTTAAGCATTGATTGCAGTTCAAAAATATTAATTACGTCGAAAATAATCAATTAATTCTCTAATAGAAATATTTATAGTGAGATCATCTTGAAAAGATGAAATGCGGTGTGTAATTTAGTTAGAATATCTGAAAATATACTGGACTTCAAAAGTAAACTTTTTGAAGAATTTATAGGATTTTTTTAAATATTTTCTTATTCAGATTTGAAGATTTATGAATTCTGTAGATTTTTTTTGCTGTTAGAGATTTCTTGATGTTAGTTATTAAGCAATTATCACATTGATGTTCTTGCTCATCTTTGGCAATGTTTTTTGTAGAATGCGTTAAGTAACCAATGATTTTGGCTTAAGAAAACTAATAATGTCAAATTAACTCTTGCGATATTTCAGCTCCAGATACACAGCAATATAGAGTGATGTAGTAGCAGTAATAAAGAATAAAAGCACAAAGGGTTTACATTAAATATTAATTTATTTAAATTTGCTAATCTAACAAAACGGGAATATCTTATAAATTTTCATTCAAGACATTCAATTAAACTTATTGAAGTCATAGTATTTAAAATTATTGAAGTGCTTTTATACATAAATTTCCGTTGTATGAAGCTAATGGATTTTATTTATTTAAAATAGTTCTTTTGAAATTATATTTAACCACTGAAATGTGTTGAATTATATATTTTTAATGTTGAATTTATATTTTTGTATTGAATGTTATTCAAAGTTTCATTATATTTTCATCAGTTTAAAAGATGATTAATTTATATCAGATGAAATAAATCACAATCATTCATTTCCTTTGATGAATTTCGAATTTTCTTTTTACGTTATAAATGTATAAATTAAACTTAAATTAATGCTTTGTTCAGCAGAATAAAAAAATATTATAACATTTAAGAAGGTTTCTTTATTTTATTTTCCATCTCATTTATTTCTTGCTGCATTTTATTTTAATAAAACACAGTTTTAATCGTAAAAGTATATAAAAATAGAAGAAATTGTCCGTATGTTTGGAAAACATCATTAATTTCTTTTATTCATATTTCTTTTTAGTTTCAGAACAAATTAGACACTGGTAAATTAATTTACGTTATTCTGTTAAGCTATTATTATGATTTTCATGTAAAGCTTCCTAAATGTCCATATCTTCCAATGGTAATTAGTTGATAGATTAATAATAATTGCAAAGTCAAATCAGCTAATAACGACTATTGCAAAGTCATAATCAATTGCTAGATTGATAATTGTTGCAAAGTCGCATTCAATTGATAGATTGATAATCATTGCAAAGTCGCATTCAATTGATAGATTGATAATCATTGCAAAGTCGTAATCAATGGATAGATTGATCATTGCAAAATCGTAATTGATGGATTGATGATCATTGCAGAGTCGAATCAGCTGATAACGATCATTGCAAAGTCATAATCAAATGATAGATTCATATTTAATGCAAAGTTGATAATTGCAAAGTCGAATCAGTTGATAGCGATCTTTGCAAAGTCGTAATCAATTAATAGATTGATAATCATTGCAAAGTCGAATCAGTTGATAACGATCTTTGCAAAGTCGTAATCATGTGATAGATTGATAATCATGACAAAAATGTAAATAAAAAAAATACTTGTACTTTTTCTTTATTTGAAAAATAATTTTTTTTGTTCATGAATATGTTACGTAAAATACGTGTACGAAAAACGACAAACCTAATCATGATAAGACAATTTCTATTCAACAACCCATCTAAAATATTGAAGGACAAAACTTTTATGCTTGAAAACTGGTTGAGAGTAGAGACCACTCATGATTTAAAAGCTGAGCTGGAAATGTGACAAGAAAAGCAACTTACAGGCGCATGGAAGTTTTTACGAAATATTCCAGCCATAAATCTGTCAAAAGCGTAAGTGAAGGTGCTCAAAAAGGGAAGGGAAGGTGAAGCATGCTGTAAAGTATGGGCTTGTCAACGCAAACTGAAAGCACCGAAAAAACAATTTTTCTGAAGAGGAAACCGTAAAAAAATATTGCTGATGTAGAAATTAATTTTGGTGAAAATTAAAGAATAAGGCTTTATTTCAAATTTAAGTTTAAGAGTTAATCTTAAATTACATTTTAAGGGTTTTCTCACATATCTATGTAACCTTTATTAATTACTTATGTAAACTTTATTAATTTGGAATTACGTAAATACTTATTTATTATTAAACTCCATTTTCTAGAAGTTGTGTGTTCCTGCTAGAATGCAAGAGTATGAAAATTTTATTTACAATTATTTAATATATATTTTAGTCAATATAAAATTTTAACTTTTCAAAATTAAGTTTAATTTCTTCTTCTGCAACGGCGCAACAGCCCACCGTCTGCTTTCTGGCAGATTTCGAGACAGGCATAGTTTCTTTTTAAGGGGTAGGTTATCAGTCCTACACCCAACAGTCATATTACACTGGGATCTATGATATAACGTGGATTTCGAACCACTACAAACATCCAAGACACATCTGGTACTCGAACCAGAAGCCTGAGGCACCGAGCGCCAGAGTCCTTTCAGGCCCCCAAGTTTAATTTTCGTTATAAATTCAACGAATGTGCTCTAGTGCTGTTATATTGTTTCTATATAAAAGTACTGGAGGACTGTACTAACGTACTGGTGTATATCCTTTTAGTTCAGAAAGTTTCATTTTAAATGTACTAGCATATAGTCTTTTAGACTCTAATAAATCAATCTATATTATTCTGTTAAGCTGTTATATAGATTTTCAAATCAAGCTTATGAAATGTTCATCCTTTCCAGTAGTAATCAGTTTGTTATCTAAATTCGTGTTTTTCCTTAAAGATTCATGGGTGTTTATTGGTTTGGTGTTTCCTTTGTTGTTTCATATCTCTGAACAGAAAAAATATAAGTGGAGAAAATTATAAAATAAAATATAAAATAAGTATGATAGAAAAATATAAATATTGGAAAAATATAATGCGCAAAATAGGCTATATACACTATAAAATACGAAGGCGTTTAAAAATTGTACCTACTTCCATATTCAGAAGTGAATTAGAAAAAAAATGGAAAAGCAGAAACAAAATCTTTGTTTGATATTTGCTTTCTCTCCCAGACCAATCATATGGCCTCGTAGCATTGACAGTCTGACAGTTTTCAGTAATAAAATAAAGAAAAACTTTCAGTGGGTCGTCATTTCTCTAAATGTCAGTGGAGTCTACTTGCACGCTTTAGAACAAAAGCAACTCGATTGCCTATGTCAAATTTAGGCCACAGCAAACGTCAAGCGTAATTCTTAAGCCGCTTATAAGCAAGTTAGGAATTAAAATTAGGCATACACAGGAATTAAATTCAAGTATGCTGTATATATTACAGCTTCTTATTTGAAGATTGCGTAGATTCGATATAGCTGCTTTATCAGTTTTAAGTTTTATTAAGACGCAATGAAAATGAACAGTGGTAATCTTTAAAATTTCTCTTTGAAGACATTATTTTTTTTAGCTGTAGGTGTGCAGTAGGCTTCACGCGTCGTACCTCAACACTATTTTGTTACGATTCGGTCAAAGAAATAACAATTGATGAAATTTTTTAATATAACTTCATTAGCGCAACATCCCTTCGTGGGGGAAGGCTGTCTGCTTATGGTAGATTTCGAGATAGGAGATATTTTTTTTTATGGAGTAGAGATGCCAAACCTACGCCCAACAGTCATATTACACCGAGACCTAAGGCTTTCATTGTATTGACATAAGCAAATTTATTGATATTACACATTTATCGAACCCAAAACCTGTGGGACTCAGCGTCCGAGCGCTAGTCACTCAGCCATTAGGCCCCAAAAAATATAACTAAGCAAGAAAATAATGAATTAAAATCTGAGATATAAGTAAAGAATGTATAAAGCATTTTAATAAATGTGTTTATGTCAATAGTTAAAAAAAAATGGAAAAAAATATCAGATTCCTTAATAAGTGCCTAAAGTACAACGGATTTTCATTTAATAATTAAAATTTTATCTTTGATATTTAACATGCTTAGCATATTAAAGTTAAGCTCAAATTATTCAGAAATCCAACCAATTTCACGTCCAAAATTTATCTGTCATTTTTAGAAATTTATGATAGATTTTAGACTATTTTAAAACTATTTTTAATAAGTTACATATTTGATTAGACATTTCATTAAAATCACATTAGAAAATGGAAAAATAAATCATTCCACATAATTGTGATTTCTTTATTAATTACGTCCTAAATTGCAAACTAAATTTGGATGGATGAAATGGTGATGAGTCTTATGTCATTCTAAAACTTTTTTTTTCACAAACTGACGAATTGCAGTATAAAATTGCAGTATTAGTAAAAACCGCCAGTAACAGTAAACATGACTAGTACATTTTTGGACTTGTACTTTGTATACTTGCCAACTTCGTTTCGATCTGTCTCATTTTAGTGTTTCCTATAAAAAGAAAAAACTATTGTTAAGTGTCATTTTTAAATTTAATAAAACAATTTAGATGATATATAGGAATGAGAAAAAAATTTCATCCTTCGCAACCAGTTCAAAATTATTAGTAGAGAAGAAGACTTTAAAAGAAACTGGTTGTTGTTGAAATGTTTTGCAGTTGAATTGAATACGAAACTTACCAAAAGACTGATTCTTGAGATAGTAAGTGTAAGATGAAATTAATTTGTTGTAGTGCATCAAAGGATGGTTGATAGCGGAACGCCTTAATAATCCCTGTCCTTTAAATACTTTCATGAATGCATCTGAATAACCTTATGCCTTTCGGAAATGGGAAAATCAAATTAATTTTTAACAACTAACTAATTTAGTATGCTTTATTTGATATAACAACTGTAAATATATAATTTTTTTTTCTTGCCTGCCGTGTTATACAGCTTTAGGAGCCTGCAGTATGTGTATTTTTTTGTTGCTATCGAAAATATGCGTTGTTAGATAAAGTTTTCACTTTGAAGTTTTTTTTTATATTTCGTTAACAGACTTTTTCAGACATATTTAAATATTTAAGTGACAAAAAATGTTTATAAAAATGTGATTAACCATCATTTATTTATTTAAACATAATCAAATTTTTAATTGAATAACTTGCCATTAACTTTTATTAAAAATTATTATCAAATTCTGTACAAAATATTTGCTTGGTTATGAATGAAGATAATTTTATAATTTATCTCAATAGTGATTTTAAGATGCTAATGGATTCAATAATAAATTTTTTAATAAGTGTAATTGCTGATTAATTTATTGGGATCAATGTGTTTCTTATTGCTTTATTTATTTTTGTAACAGAACTTCAAATTTAAATTGAGCCATTAGGATTAAAATGAGAACTAAATTTCTCTGATTCGCTGCCAGAGATTCCTAAATCATCAAGCGCTTGATACATCACTGCTTTTACTTCTAAAATATATTCACTTTTACTTATTAAAAAATAAAGGAAAGTAAACTCAGGTGATATTAAGCAAAAAATACACAGTCTTTCAATTACTGAAGGACATCGAGTCACCTATTGGTAAAAATACAAAGTCTTTTAGTTACTGAAGGACATCGAGTCATCTGTCAGTAAAACAGCAAGAAATACCAACAGAATGGCTGTGGCAAGAAGTAAAGATATCACGAGAGAATTTGTATTTTTCTTACAATAATTCAAGGTAACTCAAAATGCTATTTTTGTGAAAATTAAAAAATAATATTAGCACAAGTTAACTTGTGGTATTCTTTAAAGAAATAGCCATAAGATATGAGTTAATTAAGATAATTAGCTAAACAGTTAAACTATGTTTTTTTTCAGAGAATAAACCAATTTTTACTTTGATAGAAGATATTCTAAGATAAATCAAATAATCTTTTCTAAGATATTCTATAAGATAGATCCATTAATTTATAATCTAAGACAATTATCAAGCCCATTCTAAGATAAGTGCTTTGATAGAAGATATTCTAAGATATAACAACAAAATATTACTAATACTTTAGTTCACTTTATGTATTTTTCCCCCTTCTTATCAAGTATTGAGTCCTTTCTTCTGTTTTATTTTGATTACCAATGTAAATCACTAAAACCTTCAGAAAGAACTTCCCAAACTCTCATAGTAAATAAAGAATGAGTAGTTCAGTAACAAAATCCGTGCCGATTTCATTTGAAATTCACTTTTGAATTCCGATTCTCGGCTACGGCCCTTTCGGGAGTTAAAAGTACTATTTACACCAAACTTCTTTTTCCTCTCAAAAATTCCTTTTTCAACCCTAGGGAAAGGGTGCGACTAACTGAGAAGCATGGGAAGGGTGGCTTTCCATATTAAATCACTTCTTGAGAACCCTCCGTAGCAGCATCCAAGTTAAATGGGTAGTGGAGCGACATCCGTCTACGGCTTGTTTGCATTTAAATTGCTACTCAGAGCAATGAAAACTGTTCTTTTTTTCTTCTTCTTTTCAACTCGGTCTTCAATTACGGCCTCCGAAAAGCAAATTATTTGTCTTTTCTTTCAGAGTCAGGTTTCCTTTAACACAAATGCATGCAATTTGACGTGAGTTCAACTCATTACATTTATGCTTTTACTTGCTTACTTACTGCACTTTTACTTGGAATCGAAATGCGCTATTATTCATGGCAGTTACGACAATTTCAGACAAGAAGGGCAGAGCCCACAAGTTCTGAGTTATTTTTCGTCCCTTCATTTAATAAATGGAAGGAAGTATTAACGTTTTGGGATTCAGAAACACACCCCCTCGGAAGAAGCGAATTTTATAATGACCCGTTGCGTGGTCATTATTTGAAAACGGTTTTAAGTGAACACAGAAGAGAAACTTTTTCGACCATTTGTAAATGAGATGTTGTCGCCAATGTTGTGCAATAATGCTGGACTGTTTTCTATGGCAGGAGTTGACATTTTATGTTTTGTTATCTTCTGAAAATGATTTGTCCATCATATTTGGAGTAATGCTTTCTTGACTTTGAAGAATTTTGGGTTTTTCAGTCGTATTTAAATATTCAGGTGACATAAATTGTTTTTGAAAATATGTGATTTATTAGCATTTATTAAATTAAAATTAATCCCATTTTTAATGCAATAATTTACCATTAAATTTTATTGAACATTATTGTGAAATTGTGTTCCAAATATCTGACTAGTTTGCGAATGAAATAATTTTAGACTTCTTGTCAATAGTGTTTTTAAGAAGTTAGCGTAGTCAATAATAGGAGCTAACCAAAGAGATGAAAATAAATTAAGAAGGCGTCGAATGAGAGAAACATTGGAAATGATGACTTTTATAATTTACCAACACATCCATTTAAATAAAAATTCAACATTCCAGTCTAGAACAATATTAGTATTTAGTAAATAACTTAATACAATTAATACCATACAGTATTTAGTTGGTTTATAATTTAGCCTCTGCTTTAATTCACTTATGACCCTTTAACATTTTGTCAATAACAATTTATCTTTCACAGTTCATTTTCTTACATAAAAGATGTGTAAGGAAATTTTATTCATAAGAACTATGATCAAAACTAATAAATTGCAATAAACATCTAAAACAGAAATTTTTTTTTCTAATCATAATAATTCTGAAATTCTGATAAATGGAAACTATCATAGCTGACATATGTGAATTCTCCACTTTCCAAAATAGAAAAATGTTGAAGCTAGTTAAGTTAGTTAGCTTCCACCTAAAAGCTAACTCTAATTTAATTATAATCTAATTTAGCTAGCCTCTGAAATTAAATCCGTACTAATTAAAAAAATTTATGTCAAAATCTACAAATTTATACAACTATTTTTTATACAAAATTACTCCTTTACACACTGAAACTGTAAGGAGATGCAATTCTTAAGGTCTATCCTTTACTACGAATGAAACTAATGAATTTACAATAAGGAGTTTCTTTTCTTATCATAACAGAAAATAATATTACAATTCTGACAATTGAAAACTAAACCAAGTAAATTATATGATGTAAAATTTACATGAAAGATTTTTAGAAAATACCTACCTTATTTCAGCAATTTTGTGACTTTACCGTGACCGTACTTTATTTCAGCAATTTTGTGACTTTACCGTGACCGTACTTTATTTCAGTAATTCAGCGCTGGTGAACATTAGGGCTGAGGTTGAATCCGCTGGCGGCATCGTTGTGGACACTGTTTCAAAGAATGATGTACTTAACGGCGTTTGTCATGTTCAGCATCTTGCCTCATTAATCAGGCTACCTGGTGAGAGTTTTCCGGGTTTCCTTCCATACGGTACGCAAATGTTAGGTAGTTTCTCCTAAAAGTTCTCCCGGAAGGTAATTCCCACCTTCTTCAGCGACGTAGAGTTAAGTCACACTTCCTCCTAAGTAGTGCTTCATCGCAACAGAAGTTGCTTCATCCATCCACGAATCGACTACTCATGGTGCGGCACTCAGGATTAGTCATAGCAACCACAGTAATTTTTTATTTTAATGATACTATTTTATAGTTTCTAATCCATTTTAGCAAATCTTATTTATGTCATTTGAGAAATTCATTATTAAATTATTATCATTTAAGAAATGTAAATAGATTATGAGCTAAATTTAAAAAAAAAAAAAAAAAAATTCTTATATTTATCACATATTTATACAAAGTTTCAAAAGTTTTATTCTTAAGCCATGCATTTCCCTTTTCCAATAAAGTTTCAAACTTATACTTCCCCTATATCTTTTTATGTTAAATTCTTTCTTTTTCGCCTTTAACAGTCTGCGACAATTTGTATTATGTATAAACTTGATTCAAATCTTTCTGGCACCTCAAAGTGTCTATTCTGTGGAAAGATGGCTTGAGATGTCGATATTTTCCAACGCAGTTCATTGCTCTCTCTCTTTTTTTTTTTTTTTTTTTTTTTTTAAATATCTGATATATTTTCTAACAAATTTTCAGTAAAAACTTTGGACTTCCCGCAAAGACTTCAGATGCAATAAATGTCTTTAAAGAGATTTAGTGTTAGTTTAAAAGATAAATAAAACTTTCCTTTGGAAATTCAAGCATTATTATTTTACTATTTTAAAGTTAGTACTATTCTGAAATTTTACTAATATCGTAGAAAATTAAAAATAATAGCAAGAGATATTCCAAGTAATACATACATGGAAGACAATAACAATATTCTTGATTTCTTGCAATAAATTAATTATAATAAATTAAAATTTAACTACATTTTAAATTTATTTCGAATTTCTAAATATTAATTGATAGTCAATAATGTTGTTTTCGAATTAAGTTATTCATGTAAAGAGCACGAGAATATATTAGATACAGAGTCATCCAATGTGCACTACAAAGAGGCGTTTTTCACTGCATCAAAATTTAGCCCCTTTTTTTGTACTAACATCCGCAACAATGACATGTGTGGGTACATCTCCTCCGCTCTTCCATTGGCTAGCGCTCTGTCCTTTGGTAACACGCACTTCAGGTTCGAATCCTGGTGGTGGCATAAAGTTAATGGTTCGGAATCAACGTTAACCTGTAGATACCTGTCTAATTAGCTCAAAGTGTGCACGAAATGACAGTAGAACCAAACCAAACAAATCCTTGACTCAAACGGATTGACATTTCGTTCTACAAATATAACGGCCCCATTCTCAACAAAGACACGGAATAAATAAAGAACATAATAACAAACAATTTAATTATTTTATTTAATTTAAAAGATATTGCTATTTTTTAAAGTGATATTTGGTCAGTAATTATCCTTTTTATTCGAACGCCTTGCGGTTTAAAAATACTTAGCATTGAAAAACGTTTGAATTTTTTTTTATATATCAGATTAATTGGTTTTTGCTTTTGTTAAATGTATCAGATTATACCGAAATAGTAGAAACTGTTCAGTATAATTAATTTATCAAATATTATTAGAACTGCGAGGTAGATAAAAAACTAAAAATGTATTGAAAAGTATTATCTATATATATTACAAAAATGAACAAAAAAGCAACAATAGAATTTATAATACTACCTGTTAAAATGTAAAAGGAACTTTCAAAACATTTAATATAAACAGAATAATTTATAAAATCAACTATCAGAAAGCAGAGACTAACTTTTCATTTAAGTATTGACTGTTAATCTAAACAACAGATATATATTCTCGAGAAATTTCAAAAAATATCATCTGTTTCATATTTAATTAGAACCTAACTGAAATGGACACTTATAGTCACAAAAGGTAGGAAAAGGGAATTTATTATTTACTATTATCGAAGGAAAAGAGTATTCTTTCAAACAGAAAAGACGCATAAAATATTATGGCTCAAATCGTTGCTTTTAAATATTATATGATCTAAATCTGACTTCAAATGAAATCGCAATCCAATATTCTTATCTCAGATTTTGCCATTTAGCCCTTGCGAAATTGTTTACGTATAGAAATCGCTCTTATGCTTAGTGCACTGTGTTTTTGAAATCGCATTTAGGCATATTCCGTTGGAAAAAAGGATTTAAAGATAAAATATCTATAAATAAAAGGATAAATGCATCGATAAATAAATGAACAGTTTGAATTTAATCCTCTTTCAAGGTTCTGTTGATGCTTAGTTTGAACTATGACATTCAATATTAGATATGCTTTGAAATCAATTTCATTTTTTAGCGGAATTAGTATTTATATTTACTTAATCAGCTATATTCGCTTTTTTTAAATATATTTTCTTCTAAATAAATAATTTTTTTATAATAATTTAATTAGTAAAAAATAATTTTTTATTTAAAACACTTTGATACTGCAAAGGTATTAAGGTTTGCACGTTGCTTCAAAGGTTCAAAATCTCAAACTGGTTTTTTTTAATAAGCAAGTTGCATTTTTTATTAATAATTGTTGGAAAAATTTGCATAACTCGGAATTTTTGAATATTATAATATTAATCTTAAGGAATCTAATTAACATATACTTTACCTCCACTGTGATATGCTGACGTTTTCCCGTGATATGTTTACGTTTATCAGCAAAAAAAGTAATACAGAAGACACTGTAATACAAGAAAATAACTAAGAAATTTTAATGACCTCTCATTTAAGGATTATAAATCATAGAAATTATCATTAAATGTGATGTACGTTGATTAATGTGTTCTCTTACGATTGTCATCAACAGTTTTAATTACCTTACAGTTGTTATCACTAGTTAAAAAAAAATAGGTAATATTTTTGATTTTCAGTTTTATACATATATATATACTAACGCATTAATAATACAAAAATATTGAAAACATTCTGGTTTTCTTAATAACGACTAAATGAGGATTTCAAAGTAACTATAAGCCTGATTAAATATGAAGTTAATATTAAATTAAACTAATTTAGGAGATAAATTTGAACATCTAATTGACTGAAATAATCGAATAAATGATTCTTATACTTTTGAAAATTAATAGTTTTCAAAATTTTCTGTGTATAATATTCATAGAATTATGTCTTTCATGGAAATTTATAATGGATTTTAGGATGTAAATTTGATAGAATTAGAATTTGTTGTCAAGATTCCTGATTTAAATAGTTTCAAATACATAGTGTGGATGTTCATTTATAATTTTAAGTACAAGTAAAGTAGGTATTGTAAAGAAAGCAGCAATTTAAAAATAAAATTATGGAAAATTGTTATTTTATGTAGATATATGAAACTTGATAAATTCCAAGACATATTAACATAAAGCACTTGCATAAAGTACATGATATATTAACAAAACATGTATAACGAACGTAAGTTAAACATAAGTTTCATGATATATTATATAACATAAATTAAAATTTTCGTAGGAAAATAAATCATACTAAATTTCAACATTTAAAATCTTTCTCATCTAAAAATTGAGGACTGAGATGATAAATAAACTGTCACCTGTAACAGACTTTTTCTTTTCGTATGAGTACTACCTCAAGTGTTGGCTTTATTTGTTGCAATATGAGGAACAAGAATTTCTATACAGTAGACAGAATTAGGAAATAGTATGTCTAAAATTCTAAAAGAAATATCAACGAAATGCTAAATACTAATTTTAAAAAAAAAATATTAAATTTATGTTTCGTATCATTTTTTTCGACGTTGGAAAATAAGTTTTAATTTCTAAACACTAGAACACTTTAGAGTTCCAAAATATTCTAATTTTTCCAAATACATTCTAAATTATATTCAAGAAATTTTATAATTTTCTGACTGTGTTAACTAACACTAAAAAAAGAGCCATAATTTGATATGAGTAGCTCATAAGATTGCCACCATTTTGTGTGTTATGGCTACAGTTTTTAAATTTATGTTATTAAAATAAATGGGAACGAATCATGCTCATGTGCGTGTTAAACTTTCACATAAATTTCTCAAGATTAATAATCATCATAAAGTGATTCTTTTTTTGTGTGTTTATTATCAGATTTCTGTTCAGTATATTATTTTTTTTGTCAGATATCAAATATGTGAATCTTTGCTTAAATGCATGCTTATAGGTTGTTCACAGTAATTCCTGTGACAAGCATATCAAATAATGAATTATTTAGTTCACGGATGTATTAAATCTTTAAATTGGTTTCATTGAGAAACAAATTAAAGCAAAAGTGATGAAATAATTTTCTAGTAATAAATACTATGTGTTGTTTATTCTTTTGCTAATAAAATATTTTCATCTGATCATAGATGTGACAAAAATTTATATCACATGATTTGCATATGTGAGGCAAAAACTCATGCTACATCTGAAATAATATTTTACAAATTCTCTGAAAATTATTTGGTCCTTATTTCAATACAAGTATTAATGTGTTTTAAAATTTTCTAATCCAAGTATAAATTTGTTTTAATGTTTTCTAATAGAAGTATAAAAATGTTTTAAAATTTTCTAATAGAAGAAGGAATTTGATTTTAAACTATACCCATGGAAATTTTACTGAATTTTATTTTATATTTACCAAATAATTGATTTTTCATTCATGGTATATGTGACAAACGGTTACTTATGGGACAGAGTGTCTTGTTTTTTTATGGGTTTGATTAACATTATACATAATTCAAACCGTATTATAATGTATATGGACATATAGAATCCATATATTTAATGTATATAGGGACAACCATATTATAAAGCATATGACCAAATAGCTGAATAACATTAATATTTTATTTAATTTTTCTAATGAATTTCAACTCATAAATGAGAAAACAATGAACAACAACAGAAAGACTAGCAATTGAAATGATAATGTTTTTATTGTTAGCCCAGCATTTTTTTCTTTCGCTATAAAATATTTGTATCGTACTGCCATGATAAAGCATTAGTATACGATAAAAAGGACTATTATTAGACCAAATCACATGGGACAAAGTACATTATTTACACATTTTATTCAAAAATAATCAATTGCTTACATGAAAATCAAAAATGGCTTTCAAACTGCTTTTCTAAAATATTTTGTAATTTATGTGGCTAAAACTTAAAATTTGCGGTAGAAGTTTTTAAAATTATTGAGTTATTTTTTAAATTTTCTTATGTTTATTTTAATAGATCTGTATCAACCCTATATTTCTATTCCTGACTCAGTTTGCTTATCATATCACAGTCTCTTTTTATTTACTTACATATTTTTTTAGTTATTTTTCTTTGACACATTTTGCTACATTTTCTAATATCTATCCTCATTTAAAACTATTTCAGTTCGCAAATCATCATCTATTTTTTTTTTGTTTCACACTTTATAGAATCACTTAAGAGTGCTTATGTTTTAATTTATTCGTATATCATTTAGTTTTATTTTTTTAATTCCTCAGAAAAACATGTGAAACTATAGAGACTATTTTAAGCAACCATCATATGGTGACAATTAATTTTGTTAAAATTACAAATAGTGTAAGACGAATTATATATAATGCTGACTAATTTGACTTACATACACGTCTGACTAACTTGATTTAAACTTTTATTTACACTAATTTGATTTGGTTATTTGTTTTACTAATTTGATTTAAACTTTTATTTACACTAATTTGATTTGCTTATTTGTTTTACTAATTTGATTTGCTTATTTTACTAATTTGATTTAAACTTTTATTTACACTAATTTGATTTACATATATAGAGGAATAACTTAATTTTATCAAATCACTTATGAGTGCATTTGTTTTAAAGCTTTAATTTCTCCCTGCGTCACTTGTTTTTTGTTTTCCAAGGAAACATGTGGTTTACTGAAACTATTTAGTACAATAAACAACTGATGATAAATAGTTTAGTTAAAACTACAAAACAATGTATTACGAATTATATATATATATGAATAATTTTGAATGACGGTTATAGCTTCAAATATAATTTTAAATAAACATAAACTTTTTTGCTTCTTATAAATAATGAAAAAACTACTTTCATACGCCAAATGACACATATGACATGTGTTATACTGACCTCGATAAAAACTTAGATATAATTATAGTTAGTAAATCAATTATCATTAAAACAAATTTTACGTGCATTTTCGTTTTCACAAACATTGTGCATTGCAAATTCTTAAAAGTTAAGAAATGTTAAATAAGAAATTATATAAACATTATATAACCAATATAACGTTTGGCTACAAATTAGAACAATTTATACAGAACCATGAATAAGAAATACTAAACTTTCACGAGTTTTATTAAGCAAAATTTATTTCTAAAAAAATTAAAATACTTGCCATTAAAACAAGTAAACCATCATAAATTACATATATTTGACTATCATTATCTATTTTTTAACTTGATTTCCAAAATATAATTTTTAATCTCCTGGTTCTAAAATCTCTTCTACATTTTAATAAATGAATGAAAACATTTTTATTTATATTAGACTTATAAGTTGAGTATTTTAGTGTATTTTAAAATAAAAAGTACTTATATTAAGACAAATTGAGAGGTAATTCTATTTGCACATTTATATGTAAAATATATTTTTCCTTTATTAAAAATGATTATTTATAATCATATGTGTCTAGGTTAAGAAAACAAGGATTAAAAGCTAGTAAATAAAAAAGATTTAATAAGCTAAGTGTTGATTTAGGCATCATAGAGATTCCAAATTCAATTTCATTCTCTTTACACCCATCTGCATCGGTTTTAAGTACATCAGAATAAAAGCCTCATTGTCTGCTTAATGATAATCACAGATTCTAAAACGCGCCAATTAAACAATGTAAGGACCACGATGTAAACTTGACCACGATGCGTGAATGCCAGCCAGAGGCGTCTCCTATTTATCGAACATGCAAATGCATGTCTTTCAACAACAGCACCCCTCCCCAATTCACCAATCAGCACAATGGGGGACGAATACCAGTCTTGTCAAGCTCTCCATGTGACCTCAGCATTCGGAGTTATCAGCCTGCAAGCATTCGGCTCAGACTCACAGAGCCAGAAAATTTCCCCGGCTATCTCCCGATTCAAAAGTTTTAGCACCCGAGTTCAATTAACTTAATAACTTTGAGGGCACGCCCGTGAGAGTCGTGATAAACTTTGCAGGGGAACTCTCTCTCTCTCTCCCTTTACTCACTTATCTAATCACACCGAAATTTTTGCAAATACTTCACGGTCTAGCTTGGGATGGGCCAAGGCTTCCAGGGATGTTGGGTTTAGCATGATGTATGGGGTAGGATTCCGTACATAAATCATGAGGTGAACTTTACAGAAGTTTGAAGACGAATCTGGTTTGCATGTAAAATCAATACGGCACACATGCGTGGAATATTTGAAGTGGTTGTTGTGGTATCTGTGCATAATAATATATAACATAGGTCGTTAAAAATTACTTAAAGTTTTAAAAAAAGTAATTCTAATTAAATTTTCGAGCTTAGCATAAGTTTATACACACATATATATACAAATAGCCTGAAAAATATTTTAATTGGTTGTGGTATTTCCCCTCAATATTTCAGGCGTATAGCGTCTGCCGTAAAACTTTAATTGAAAACATCATTTTTTCTCTTATAAAATCACACGAATTTTTGAAAAATTTTCAGGAGTTAGGGATATGGGTTTAGCATCCTGTATGGGGTAGGACTTTGTACATAAATCATGAGGTGATCTTTACAGAAGTTGGAAGACGAATCTGGTTTGTATGTAAAATCAATACGGCCCACATAACATGGAATATTTAGAGTGTGGTTTGTGGTATTTGTACAAATGTCCTCACAAGCGTATAACGTTGGTCGTTAAAAATTACTTAATTAAAATTACTTTTTTTTAAACTTTAAAGTTTCGAGCTTAGCATAAGTTTATACACACAGATATACACACGGACGGAAAAATATTTGAAGTGGTTGCGGTATTTTCTTTCAATACTTCAAGTGTACAGAAACTGCCATAAACATTACTTCAATAAAAAAAAATTACTGCATGTAAAAAAAAAAAAAAATAATAAAAAACATCAACCCTTGAATTCCTGCAGGTGCAATATAATAAAAAATATAATATTGCATCTGCCGTAATTACGTATTAAATAATAATTAAAAATACTTATAATAAAACTTTAATTAAAAACATTTTTCTCCCTTACAAAATCACACTAGTTTTTTTTGGAAAATTTTCTGGAGTTATGGATATGGGTTTAGCATCATTTATGGGGACTCTGTACATAAATCATGCGGTGATCTTTACAAAGTTTGAAAATGAATCTGGTTTATATGTACAATCAATACTGTACACATACATAGAATAAAGAATATTTGAAGTAGTTGTGGCATTTGTGCGAATATATTCCCAACAATACAAGTGTATAACATTGGTCGTTAAAAGTTACTTAATTAAAATTACTTTAATTTTTCGAACTAAGCAGAAGTTCATACACTAAGATACATACAGAACACATAGACTGAAAAATATTTGTTGTGATATTTCCTCACAATACTACAAGCGTATTGCACTTGCCGTAAAAATTACTTAATTAAAAATACTTATAATAAAACTTTAATTAAGAAACATAATTTTTCGCCCTTATAATATCACATACATTTTTTGAAAATTTTTCAGGAATTTGAGATATGGCATATCTTCCAGGGGTGTGGGTTTTGCATGATGTATGAGAGAGAAAACTGTAATAAATCACAAGATGTACTTTACAAAAGTTAGAAGACAAATGTGACATATATGTAAAATCAATACGATACAAAGAGACATAGGAATATTTGAGTGGTTAATACTTTGTCTCTACTGACGTCCTTATATTACTTCAAGCTTACAACATATATTTCGTTTCTATGCAATATCTGGTGGATGTAGAGCTGGTATTTTACATACTATTATTATATATTGTAACTAAAAATAAAGAAATTGTTTACATGATAATAGCTTTAAAGAAATTCAACGGAAATATTTAAAATAAATGCAATGTATATAAATTAATAAAGATTACTTAAAATGTTTAATACTTTTATTTTTATTTAATAAACAATCCTTACCCTACACATTAGCGTATGACACTAGGTTTGGAGGTGTAATTAACAAATAGTTGACTTCATTTTACAAAGTATTTTTTCTTTCTTTTAAATATACAATATATATTGCCAATCATATATTGCAGAAAAAGAGTATTTAGCAAAATTGCTAGAAGAAATAAAAGCATATTTGTTTTCTATATTAAACAACAAGAAAATGAAAATTAAAAACTTATTTTAAGTTTAAAAATATTATCTTTCTTTTGCTAGCTTAGAGCATGAAAACTTTCATCTTCAATGTATAAACTTCAAATATCCAACTCTTCTCGAATAATTATTAGTACTAATCAATCTAAATATCCTCCTTACATGATTAATATTACATTGGTTTCTAATGTATTTATTTGGCATTATTTACCCCAAACTAACATGGACTACTAAATAAATGATATAATAATAATATATTATTGAACAAAATAAATAATATATATTATATATAGAATTTAATTTAAAAAAAACATTCGAGTAAAACATATGTTTATTAAGAAATGAAGTACTAACTGAGAAATAACAAAATGAATAATGTGAGCTGATATTCTACAGAAAAGTTCAAAAGCTTTTAATTCACTGCATGAGAAAAATATACATCGAAAAGTACAAGCGTCATATTATTTTAAAGGGTAAGGAAATCCAAATGGCAGAAGTTTATGCAGCTCTATTCAGTTAAACTGATTTAATTAATTTGTATTGCTTATTTAAAATTAGCTTCGACCTTTAAAGTTTTAAAAATCATCATTCGAGAATTATAAAAATGTAACTTCGAAAAAAATTTAAATTTTACATTGTTGTTCATATTGGTTTGATCCTAATTATTTATTTTTAAAAATGTGCATTTTCTAGCAAGTTATAAATATCCAACATATTTGTAGAAATTGTAGAACATTATTAATTTTTCTGAAAGTGATAAATATATATTATAAATTATTCTAAATATAATTTTAAGTAATAATTTGCTTTGATAAATAAAATTGCATTGTTTGTATAAGTCACGTTATTCCCAATGGAATGACCTTTATATTTTGCAAGAACAATTGCTAAATTTAAAAGCTGTAAATCAATTAAATAACTATTCTGACTCTATTAAAACTAAATAAACTTTATGTATAAAGAAGCTGAAAAATTACTGTAATCTCGTCAACAAAAAAGAAAGAACCAAATGCTTTTCAATCAGAGTGAATTTAAGACTAACCTAAAAATCGTCAAGAAGTCAATCACAACGTCAAAAAGTACAAATATATTTTAAATGGTAATGAAATCCAAATGACAGAAGTTTATCTATGTGGTTCTAGTGAATTAAACTGATTTAATTAATTTATATTGCTTATTTAAAATTAGCTTCGATATTTAAAGTTCTAAAAACATCATTCGAGAATTATAAAAATGTAAGTTTCAAACAAATTTAAATTTTACAGTGTTGTTCATATTGCTTTGATCCTAATTATTTATTTTTTAAAATGGGCATTTTCTAGCAAGTTATAAATATCCAAATATTTGTAGAAATTTTGGAATGTTATTAATTATTTTGAAAGTGATAAATAATTTTTCATAACAATTTGTTTTGATAAATTAAATTGCATATTGCATTGTTTGTATAAGTCCCGTTATTCCCAATGAAATGATCTTTATATTTTGCAAGAACATTTGCTAAATTTAAAAGCTATAAAACAACTATTCTGATTGTATTAAAACTAAATAAACATTATGTATAAAAAATAACTAATCTTGCAAACAAAAATAAAGAACCAAATGCTTTACAAACAAAGTGAATTTAAGACCAACCTAAAAAAAACCCACATACAAGTGGCATTCTCTTCACAATTGGAAAACCAGAAAAATAATTCCGCAGCAAATTAATTAAATTCATTTAATCGTCCGGACTTACCATCTAAGAATGGATTCCTCCACATCCTGCTTTTTTTAAAAAAAATATTTAAACAATTATTGTTATCCTCCTCCTTTCGTACTCCTTCATCTTCCTCACCGTTTAAAGGCAGCAATAAATATCAAATTAAATCTGAAACCCAGCCGTCTGCTCTTACTTACGAAGGAAATTCATTTGCACCAAGAAGAGAGAAAAAAAGAAGATTTTTCTCTTTTGGAAACTCTATAATTACAGTTCTTTGTATCACTACCGCTATCTGAAGGAAATAAAAATTCTCAGGTAATAAATGAACTATGGGGTACAACACAGAGACGGGGAATACTAATTTTGCTGCTCCAAGTTTTATCTTCCAGTTTTAGTAGCGGCCTAGAGATTTCCGATTTAACTGTTTTATTATGATGGTGGTGGTGGATGATTTTAATAACTAAATAATTTAAGAAAAAGATGAAGTTGAAATGATTGTCGTAAAAATTAATTTTTTTTCGATGATCGTTGAAGGTGACATATAATACAAATCTAATTCAATTAATTAATTCGAAGTGCCGCTTGTTTTGGATGAGAGGACGAATTTCTTGGTTGATTAATGAGTTTTTACTTGGTAACGGAAAATTCCGCTCTAACTTCATTAATTTCTTTAAATATTTAATAAATTTTTGTTTGATAGTTTCTTTTGAAACTTTGAAAATTGAAGGAAATTTTTACCTATAGAGCTAATACCTTTACCATTTTTACCATATTTACCATTTGCCAGTATCATACCAATTTTTACCATATTTATCATTTACCATTACCATACCAGTTTTTGATGTTTGCTGAATTGATGTTTGAAGTTGAACCAATTGATGTTGACCAGTTGATGTTTGCTGAAGATGCTTTGCAATAAAAAAAATTTTCTTTTAATATAATTATATTTTTAAAATACTTGACAAGAGTGCAATAAGTATTTTGATAAAACTGGAAATCGAGGTAATTTTTTACAAAAAAATTGGAGATGAAATTAAATTAGTTGTTAGAATAAGTGTTTATTTAGTAGATATTTTTTATTTATAGTTTGTTTATAGTTTATTTTATAGCTTATAGTTTATAGTTATAGTTTATTATTATTTTATTTATATTTTATTTATATTTATTTATAGTTTATTTTTTTTGATAGAGGACAACCATGTTGTTGTTTTTGAATGAAAGGAAACTTGTTATTTGTTATTAGAATAATTGATATGAAGTAGATTTAAAATAACTCAGGATTGCTTTCTGATGACTTCACTTTTGATTGAATTTTATTGATGGTATCTTTGACTTCATCAAGGGGTATCTTTGACGTCACATTGTCTTCTTTTTTTCTTCGAACCCTAGTAAAAAGTCTTCTGGCTTATGCTTTTTTCGTACTCATCTTCAGCGACGACATAAGAGATTTCTGTTGGATTTTTCCTGTCAAATTTTGACTAGCTTTCCCTAGTTCAAAAAACAAACCAGTCTGGTGAAAGGAAAAACTATAAAAGTTGGTAACAATCATAACATCCTGGTGGATTAAGACAAACATAAAATAACAAATTTTAACCCAGTTCAAAGGGAAAAAGTTCTGAAGAATATATTTTAAAACTTTGAATTAATTCGTGAATGTTTGTTTCAAAGTGTTCCGATAAAATTTTATGATAGAAATTTTTTTTCAATAATAATTATGTCTAAACAGTAATGCAAACTTTATAAAAAAGTTAAATTTACTTAAAATTATATAGACAAAATTTTTAATAAAATAATAATTTTTGAATATGTTTTATACGTAAATTCAACAATTCTAAAAAAATATGATGTACACATAGGTACTAATGCTAGGTATACTACTTTAGTTTAAAGAGTTCTAGACATTTCCAGTTTAATTATTTAATTATACTAAAGTATTATTTTAATTTAAATAAGATAAAAATAAATATAATATCATTCTTGTAAAAATTAACACTTGTATAAGGTTTTTTGTAAAAATTGGAGGTAATAAAATGCAATTTAAAGAAATTTTTATTAATTTATTTCTATTGTTATTGAACTACATATTAAAATATCTCTTTGTTGATTAATCAGTTATATTGCTTTGGTAAGAAGAAATGCTTTTCTAAATTTATTAAGAATCTGGTACGTGTTTGTGGAATAATTGCATTCGAGAGATTAGAATAGCAAAGTGTTCCGATAAAATTTTACGATAGAAATATTTTTCAATAATAATTATATCTAAACAATAATGTAAATTTTATTAAAAAGTTGCATTTATTTAAAATTAATATAGACAAACTTATCAACAAAGATATTAAAATTATATTTTCAAATAAAAATTATAATTATAATTTCAAAACAAAATTATATTTTCAAATAAGTGTTTATTTTATAGTGTTTATTTAATTTGGGAAATTATGAAATCCTACCAGAGGAAAGAGAGATTTTTACCCCTCTCAGAGATATTTCATGAAAAACTACATCTTTCAACATTATTTTTTCAATAATAATAATAATAATATTAATGAGAAGTAATTACAAAAAATTCTTAAATTAAAAAAAAAAACTTTTTAATATTTGTTTTTTCCTATATTTAATATACGGTTGCGAACTGATGGCCAATTGGCTAGCGCTCCGGCCTTTGGTACCACAGAATCCTGGCGGTGGCATGGTTGTTTGTGAGTGGTTCGGAATCCACTTTAAACTGTAGAAACCCTTCTCTTTACCCCTCGTGTGACAAGATGAGAGAGAACGATAAACCAAACCAATCTAAAATATCTTCACTTTTACTCACTTACAAAAAAACAAGCAATATAAAAAAAAAAATTTTAAAGTCAATTCCTACTTTTTTTTCACTCTATTGCAGAAAGTCCTTTATAAATAATTTTCATTAATTTTTTTTAAGTTTATCTGGCGCCATCTATTGGTAGAAATATGCAACTTAAATCTAAAAAAAACTGAAATTAATTAATTAAATTTAATTACTGAATTAATACTTGAAAAAACTGTATTCACATCCAGTGTCATCCACTGCAAGTTAAAAAAAAATGTATTTGAGCTCGAGTGGATGAATAAAAAGTATTTTATGAACGATGGAAAACTTGAACAAGATATATAAAGGGAGAGTGTGAGCTAATAGAAGGAATTAAAAAAGGGAAAGTAAACTCAGGTGGTAATATGCAAGACCGTAGAGTGACAAGACAAAACAAACCAAACTGCAAACAGGCCCAAAAATGTCCATCACAAAATAGAAATACAAAATCACAAATAGTTTTTAGACATAGAAATAAATATTCCTTAAGGGAAAAAAAATAGAACTTCGGCTTTATTTGTATTAGAATAGCATCACCAAACCCATGTCCACCGATTTTTTTTACTGAACGTCTGAAACATAAAACATCCTGTTCAAACCCCTTCCGTGGTATGCATATCCAGACACCGCCGAGCAGCTCAGACGAGAGAGAGAAATGGTTTTTCTCTCGGCTGAAATAGCGGGCCGCACGCCGCTGAATTCCGACTCTTGGGGGGGAAATAAAGACCCTACCCCTTCGATCATCCCCCGGGGAAACGTAAGGAAAAGGGACACGATAACAGGGACTGCCGTTCAATACCTCCCTAAAGACTACTTTTCTTCTGGCCCTGTGTTGCAGGGAAAACTACAGCGAAAGTTCAGGGGCAAGAAAACAAATTCTGACAGTCGCCCTGATAAATGCTTTCTTTGCAGAATGAATGTCCGCGGTCGGTCAAGAAAAGTTACTCCGCAATTTCACTTTATCACTACCCCCCTCAGACACTAACCCCCAGCCGACAGATGACGACTTCGATCATCCCCCCACCCCCACCCCCTGCTGCTTAATTCATCAATGTCGCAATTTTTTGAGCGTTGACGTTTAAAGTTTATAGCTTCCAGTTCAATCAGGAGTGAAAAAAGTTTTAGTTTTCATTTAGCAGTTGTTTGATTTTTTTTTTTTTTTCTTTCTTCTTCTTCTTCTTTTCTGGGCATTTTTACAGTTTAGTTTCTTTGTTGGGATGTATTTAAAGAACGATTGGGGGATGCTGTCTTGTTTCTTTTTCTTACTGTTTGCTGATAGTTTGCCTGAAAGGATCCAGGTATTAGAACTGAGCAATTTGTTAACGGAGAATAACATGCTATCTTTTGTTGTAACAAATATTCTTTAAAACTTTGCTGACAAAACAATACTATTTTTATTTAATTACATCTTCTGTGGTATTCTTTCTTTATGATCATATGTTATGATTAATCATAAAGAAAAAAAATGATATATGATTGATTTCTTTTCTTATGCTTATATGATTTATATTTATTCAGATCAAACTCTTTTCTTAATTTTTTTTTCTGCTTATTCAAATTTTTCTAGAATAAAGAATTTAAAAAAAACACAACTAATTTAAAAAAAAATTAATTTTGATAAGTTTTTTTAGTCACTGAATCTGCCTCAAACACAAATAAACAAAGAAAGATAAAAATATTCTTCCATCCGAATAAACATCGTTAATGAAAACATATTGACAAATGAACATCGAAGAAGTGATTTAGTTTTTCAAATAAAAAGACTTTAAATAATTTTTAACTAATATACGTTAAAATTTAATTACTTATTCTTATTAATTATTTTTTGGTATAAATACATAAACAAATGTAATCAGAGCCAGGATTCGAACCTGAAGCCTGTGGTACCAACATGATGGTACAGTGACTAGAGCTTCGGCGTTCAGTACCGCAGGTTTCTGGTTCCTTGCGATGCTATGGATGTTTGTAGTTGTTCGGAATCCACTTTAAGCATTAGGTCCCTGTCTAATATGACTATAGGGAGTAGGGTTGACAACCCTGCCCTGTAGAAATATTAATAAAATCTCATGTTTCGTAATCTGCCAATAGACAGAAAGCCTTAGCCCACCATGGATCTGTAACGACATTGAAAAAGATGAATATTTTATTGGATGAAAAAATGCCAATATGCATGCATCAAATGTCTTTAAAGTATTTTTTGTTTGTTTTGTAAACTGTTAAAAAGTAGTTTTTTAATTTGCTTGGGTTGTTTCATGTTACAGATATTTAATGAAAAATTTCAGTGAAAATCAATTAAGTGATGATATTCAATTACAATAATAACTAGTTTTTAAGGAAATTGTATGAATATTTGGGAATTGTATGAATATTTGTGATTTTAAATTACCATATTTTGATGGACATTTTATTGAACTCAAGAACTTTACAATTCACCAATTAAATATGTATTAGAAAACATAATAAATAAAAATGATTTTCTTCGAGAATTTTTTTTCTATTTTAATGAGTTTTTTATTTTATTTAGAATGATATGTTTCAGATGCTAAGTGAAAAAATTCAATGGATATGAATTTGGTGAATTCAAACATAAATATATTCCTAATTTTTTTAAGAAAGATATATTTGCACGTATAAAGGCCCATTTTTGAATTTAGATTTCCATTTCCACTATGTTAAAGTGTGAAATTTATTTTATTTAAAAGCTATATTTTACAAAACTTCTATTTTACTGCAGTCAAAAATTTCTATTTGCATACATCAAAAAGACACTATAATGTGCATTAGAACTTCAATATACTGCTTGTCTCGGAGATTTTTTTTCTGCTTTAATGGATTTTATGGATTTTTTAAAATTCGGACAGGATATTTATGTTTCAGATGAATGAATATGAATTTAGCTATAATATTCAAATACAAAATCAATTAGTTCCTATAAGGAATATATATTTGATTAAATAAAGAACCCATTTCTAATTTTTAATTTTCACCCTTTGATTGATGTTTTATTAGAGTCAAAGCATTTATGAAACGTCATTAAAATATGCATCATAATTGGAATATAATATTTTACTTTGATAACTTTTTCCGAAAATAATTTAACCTTAATTATTTTAGATATAGATTTTTTAAATAAGCAAGCAATGCGTAATGAATTTCTATTAAAATATTTAAAGTAAAATTTTTAAGGATTTTAAGGAAAAAATTAAGGATTTTATTAAAATAACTATAATGTTTTGAATAAAAAAGGAGTTATCTCATTAAAATTATTTTAAGGAGATAAATTTATTTTATTTAAAAGTTCTACTGTTCGAAATTTATTATCTTGAGTCCATGAAAATATAAAATGAACAAAAATAATTTATAAATTAATAATAATTATTTAAAATAAAAAGAAGTTTATCTCATTAAAAGTATTTCCCTTTGAATGTATATTTATTTAAGAAAATTAATGTTAAAATTTTTTTAATTAAGGTTCATTGGTGAATGGTTTATCTATACAGAAATTTTAATTATCCGCCTATATAAAATATGAGTATGAATATTTGTGAAATAAAAACGTAACGCCAAACCATTTAATGGGCTTCAATGAAATTTAATACAGGAATTTTTTCAATTTTAGTTTTATTTTACGAATTTTTTTTACTTTTGATCATTAAAATAAGAAGTTTGTCGGAATACATAATTATCTCTAAAATTGTTTTGTTAATAATGTTCCTATTTTAAAAGGTAAAATAAAATACCGTTTATATCAAATAAAATTTTTTTATTAGTAAACAGATGACAATAAAATCTAAAAAGAGAAACTTTTAAAATAGTAATAAAGGATTTAATACTGATTTTAAGTATTTTTTAAAATTTTTAATAACTATGCATTTTTTTTTTTACTTTAAACATCCAACTTTACATTTTTTTAAAAAATTAATCAGTTAAAATTACTTCTAACCAAATTGATAAACCTAACAAATAAACAATTTTAATTAACGACGTTTTAAACGACTCATACAAACTTATTTATTATAAATACGGCTCATATTTCAAGGACACTAACATGTACGTGAACAATTTTTTTTTCTTAAAAAAATATGTGTAATCAGTAAAAAATATATTTCAGTAATATTATTTTTCTGTGTAATAAATTTGATTTTAAATATGTTGTTAGACTCTATAGGAAATTCATTTAAATGAAATGAATTCAAAATATTCAAGGAAAATTACAAAGTCTTATTTCTAATGTTTGAAAAAAAAGCAGTTTAGGTTATATAATCCACAATGGCTTGTCCTTTGGTTGTCGATGTACGACACTTATACAGGCTGTTTAAATCGCCACCGAATCTCCTTTTTCTGAAAGGTGTGGCTGAAAAACGTCAGTGGATTCTAACCTTAGTTCTGTAGTATTCTTACTGAGGGCGGCATCATTGTATCAAAAGTCAGGCATGTCATATTAATGGGTAAATCATGACTATAAGGGTCTTTAGAAAATCCTGAGATCTGAAAATAAAATAAAGCCAACTTATTTGAATAAAAACCATAAGTATAGGAATAAACTTTGCAATTTTTCGTTCGTTTAATATTTTTTTTATTATGATTTAAATTAAAGTTACAATTTTGCTATGATTCTTAAATGAAATATTCATTTCATTTGAAATAAATATATGATAATCAAGATAAACCCTACTTCCTAAACCCCTATATGACATTTTATAAAGTGATCACTATTTCTAAATACGCTTAGATGCAGCTATATTATATATTTAAAATTCATAGCCTCCAATTGATACAAATATTATGCTTTCTAGGAAATGAATATGAATTCCTTCATAACTGATGATCCTTATAAATTTATTAATTAATTCAGAAATCCTTCATATTAGTCAATAGTAAATCTACTATGACAAATAATTTAATTAAATTACATCTAGATTTAATATCACCTATTCTAAAGATATTTCTAACTAGAAAAGTAATTTATTGATATAAATTTATTTAATAAAAATAATATTTTTAAGTTAATTAATATTTATTAAATTATAATAAAAAGAAAAGAAAATGAAATTTAATTTGAATCTTATTTCTAGAGTTGGAAAAAATGAATTATTACAGAAAGAAATTTAATAAGAAATTTGGAATGTTTTAAGTTATAGATCTATAAATCTCTGGCTGTACATAAATTTAAAAAAAAATTAAATAAAAAACGCAGTCTATGAGTATTTGTATTTAATAATTTAAAAATATATACCATTTAGGAATTATATACAGAAAATATATGAGAGTTTCTGTTTTTTCTCTACAGCTAATTAAATAGTACGAAAAATGATTGTTAATACAATTTAATTAAAAATACATCATTTTTACTATCTAAATACCAATAAAAGGATTAAAACTTTTTAAACTCTGAAAAATTAATCTAATTTATTTTTAAAAAATAAACTGCAATAAAGTAAGCGATTAATATTTAAACAGAAAAACTGAATTAAAATTCTTCGTATTTTCAAATTAATTTGTTCTGATTTCGTTAACATTATTTTTTGAATTTTAAATTATTTATTCTATATATAAGGGATAATAACAGCAACAAAAATTTTTCCATGTCTCATTTTTTTTAAATTAAGAATTTCAATTAGGCATTTTATAAAAAACCAATAGCTAAGATGAGTGTACTTTACTGGATTTCAGAATTTTAAAAAGAAAATACACTAATTTGAATTTGATTGCTCATATGAATATTTATCATGTCAATTGAATCTTTCAAATTTTTCATCTTTATTATTTCATTGGAGGCAAACATTAAAAAAAAAGCATTCAAAAAAGTGCAAAAACGCCTTTTGACGAAAAATCGTGAAAAGAAGGAATTATACATTTTTTTAAAGAAACAAGTTAGAAATATTCTTATTATAAATTAAAATATTTTTTTAAGTTATATGTTCTTTTTTTATGTTCTCATTTTTTTATTTGATAATGTAGAAAAAAAGAATGTTTAAAATACTTTGTTTCGACATTCTTCAATAAATCATAAGTACTATTTTTAAAATCTGCCCAATTCGTAGCTCGTAACGTGCGCCATTGGTGAGCATTAGGGTAAAGAATAAATCCGCTGGCAACATTGGTGTAGAAACTGTTTCAAAAAATGAGGAGTCTTGATGGTGTTTGTGATGTCCATCTTGCTTATTTAGTCGGATTACCTGGTGGCAGTTTTCCGAGTTTTCTCCCATACGTTAGTGAGTAATTCCGCCTAAAAGTCCTCCCAGAAGTCACTGCCCTCCTTCTTCAGCGACTCGGAACCAAGTCAGACTTCTACCTATGGGTGCTCCGTCACAACAGAAGCTGCCCCATCCCTTTCCCTTCTTCCATGACTTGGTATAGATGTTGCTGATTACCCAGCAGGATAAGAAACAATAAACACCATTTTTACGTACGGTTTTTCAGTGTTATGAAATTGATATTTGTTATGAATATACGCAATGGTTAATTTATTTTAATGTTCTTTTTTTTAAATATAAATCCTTTTGTAGTTCATGTCTATACGAGCATACTAGGTACGTTAAATTACGTATCGATAAAAGTTCTCTCTTTGGATACAAAAATGATCTTAGGAGGGTTTGAATTCCTAGAGACCTCCAACCTTAAAGATTTTTGTCGTGACATGAGGTGGAAAAATGTGAGTACATTTTTGAAGTCCCACGTGGGGAACCTCGAATAGTAGATTGAAGACGCGGAATCTACTTTATGTATTCTTTGTGGCGAATGACCTCAGTCCAAGACGGATCGGGAAACAAAGTTCTTCTAATATGATAATAGTTTTTGTATTATTTATTAAAAGCTTTTTTCTCGTTTAAAAACCTAATAAAATGCTGACTTGATATTCTATATTTGTATTATATAAATGCATTATGTTTAATGTCTGGAAATGAGCTTCTTTTTGTATTTAGGTATTTTATTAATATCTCTTTTTAGTACAATTTTTTCAAGCAATTTTGTAGCAAGCAATATATATATATATATATATCAGCTGCTCCATTGTTTCTAATGGAGAAGATAAAGTAATTTTGTTATATATATTCTGAAATTTTTTGGCGGGGACTACATTTTACTCACTTTTATATTGATTTAAACTAGAAAAATCAGTTTTCTGCTATTGGCTGCATCTACAGATTAATAATATTATCTAGTATTGAAAATACTTTTGTATAAACTAAGAAATAATAACTTAAAAATATATTAAATTAGTTGTATTAAATATAAATAAGAAATACAAACTAAGAAATATTAACTTAAAAATATATTAAATTAGTTGTATTAAATATAAATAAGAAATACAAACTAAGAAATATTACTAATATTTTAGCATACGAAATTTTGTTAAGTCTGAATTTGATTTCGATTGCTGGATTGCAACCTCCTTCATTCGTATCTAGAATAGAAGATATGTAGCAGATTTAGCGTTACCCAAACACACTTAGTAGAACACCCGCATAAAGTTCATCTAGAAGTACACTTTCAAAAATTGATGTGATTTTCTTTTCCGTATCCTGAGAAAACAGAAAATGAGATAAATAATAAAATTTCATATAAATATACATGAAGCTCAAACCAGGAAAAGTATTTTAATTAATTTCAGAATTTAAAGTATTCTTTAAATCAATTATTTGAAATAATGAAGAAAGGAACATTGTCCTCCTCCAAATTCAAATTAAGATTTTATTTATTCATTTTTTCGTTTGTTTCTTTCGGATATTATTTATAACAGAAATTATTTCATTGTGAAGTCGACGCGTTTCCGTCCAATTCCTTCTTCTTCATTTTTTTCTTCTAGAAACCAGCAGCACAAAAATATTCATTTGATACCGCTAATGCCTGCCTTTGTTGTGCCATTTCCCCCCCCCCAACAATCAGTTTCCCCGCCTGTTTCCTCTTTCATTTCTAATGGCCCATTTCAAAGTCCGAGGAAAAAATGATACATCAAGACATTTATTTCTGCGATACAAAAAAAAAAACAATCTGTATTTTCGTTTTCCAAATTAGCCTTAATATCACGAAACCATTCTCACAGCTACCCAGCCAAATTATAAACTTTTAAAAATCTTTTTTTTCTTTTTGCTTTGGACGAAAGGAAAAATCAATACAAGTTCATTATACGTTCCATGATTTTTTTATTTTTTATTTCTAATTCGTCTTCACGCTTGAATCACTGAGCAAATGAGAATGCATCTACAATTCTACTGCAAACAAACTTTTCCCCTCTTTTTTTTTGTGTATACATAAATTTTTTCCCTCTTTTTTTCCTTATTATTAGTATGATATATTTTTTTTTATTATTTATTCTTCCTCTCTGTATAAATCAGCAGTTCCCATTATAAACCGAGTTTGATACCGATGAGTAACAATAAAAATGAAAAGAAAAAAAAGAAATGGATATCAAAAGCAGAGCAGGGAAGTTTTATTTAAAAAAGGAGGGAATGTAAAATAAGCGATACTTTGTGAATCCAGTTCAAAATTGATCTTCCTTTGACACAGTTTTATTGTTTCTATTTTTACACCAGCACATCGGCGGTAATTTGTTTTTGGTGCTATCACAGAAAACTTATTGACAGACATTTTTGGCGTGAAATATCCTGACGTATCTTATACAAATAAGGCTCTCCCAGCGCAAGGGAGGGTTGGGTAGATTCTTCAAGCTTTCAGAAGGGTGATAACAATACGGCGAGTGATGAAAACTTTTCTTCTTGGTCAACGATTTTCGATGGTGGCTGTCTCTCGTCGCTGCAAACTGCGTTGTTTTCACTTTTACATGGAAAGATAACTTTAAGACCCCACAAGGGTTTTTGATATTGGCCATGTTATGGTCTTTAAGGAAGCTACAAATCCCCCTTGTGGTGAGGCTAATGTGCATATATTGATTGAATTCGATTTTGTCGGTAAAGTCTTAATATTCTATGAAGAAATAGTCTGTGTTCATGGCGATTCGTTAATTAACGCATAGAACATTACAATTAACGAAATTCTATACCATTAAGAATTCACTTTACTCATAACAAGGAATTTTAATTAAAATAAATAATAGTAAAATACATTTTAATTAAAATAAATAATATTAAAATACATTTTAATTGATATATTTTCAATTCCTACTATTAGTTCATACTCTCCCTATATATATCTTGTTCAAATTTTCAATCGTTCATAAAATACTTTTTATTCATCCATTCAAGTTCAAATACATTTCTTTGAACTTGTAGTGGATGACACTTGATGTTAATAAAGCTTTTTCAAATGTTAATTCAGTAATTACATTTAATTAATTCATTTTAGTTTATTTTAGAGTTAAGTTGCATATATTGAATAATAGATGGTGCCAGATGTAAGTTAAAAATTTCAACTTTATTTGTAAAGGACTTTTCTGCAATATAGTGAAAAAAAATTACTATTTGGCTTTCAAATTTTTTTATGATACTTGTTATGTTAGAGGAGAATATAAAAAGCGATAACAGAGTGCAATATGTGCGTTTGTTTTCAAACTTTTCAGCTTTTTTTCCAATACTTTCAAGTTTACAATTCAGGGAAACAAATTAGAAATGAATTGCGTCTTGCAAAATATATAAATTATAGTTAATAAAATTATGTCTTTTTGCTGCTGAAAAATTTAATTTATTTCTTCAAAATGCATAAGAAAAACTTTTTTAATTAGTTTCAGAATTTAAAGAATTCTGAAATCAATAATTTGAAATAATAACGAAAGGAACATTTTCCTTCTCGAAATTCAAGTTATGATTTTATCATTTTTTTTTCTGTTTGTTTATTTCGGATATTATTTATAACAGAAATCATTACATTGTGAAATCGACGCGTTTCCATTCAAATTAAAAACTTCCTTCTTTTTTTTCCACAAACCAGCACCACAAAAATATTCATTTGATCCCTCTAATGCGTGCCTTTGTTGTGAAATTTTTTCCCCCCAACAATCAGTTTCCCTGCCTGTTTCCCTTTCATTTCTAATGGCCCATTTCAAAGTCCAACGGAAAAACGATATGTCAAGACATTTCTGCGAGACAAGAAACAAAAACAAAAACAATCTGTATTATCGTTTTCCAAATTAGCGTTAATATCACGAAACCATTATCACAGCTAACCAGCCAAATTATAAACTTTTAAAAATCTTTTTTTTTCCTTGGACGGAAGGAAAAATCAATATAAAATCAATTCAAGTTCATTACAAATTCCATGATTTTTTTTATTTTTTATTTCTAATTCGTCTTCACGCTTGAATCACTGAGTAAATGAATGCATCTGCAATTCTACTGCAAACGAACTTTTTTCCCTTTTTTCTTATGTGTATACATAAATTTTCCCCTCTTTTTCTTTATTATTAGCATGATACATTTTTTTTTTTTTTATTTATTTATTCTTTCTCTCTGTATAAATCAGCAGTTCTCATTATATACCGAGTTTGATACTGAGGAGTAATAATAAAAATGAGAAGAAGAAAAAAAAGAAAGGGAAATTAAAAGCAGTGCAATGAAGTTTTATTTAATAGGAAGGTTATGTAAAATAAGCGATAATTTTGGAATTGCAGTTGAAAATTGATCTTCCTTTGACGCAGTTTTATTGTTCCTATTTTTACACCATCATCGGTGATAATTTGTTTTTGGTGCTATCACAGAAAACTTATTGAAAAAAATTTTTGGCGTGAAATACCCTGACGTGTCTTATGCAAATAAGGCTCTCTGCCTGTGCAAGGGAGGGTTGAGTTGATTTTTAAAGCTTTCTGGATTGTGATAACAATACGGCGAGTGATGAAAACTTTTCTTCTTGGTCAATGGTTTTCGATGGTGGATGTCTCTCGTCGGTTCAAATTGACGTTGCTTTCACATTTACATGGAAGATAGCTTTAGGACCTCAAAAGAGTTTTTGATATTGGCCATGTTATGGTGTTTAAGGAAGCTATAAATCAACTTTGAGGTATCGCAAGTAATTTTAATAAGATAAAAGTTTTACTTGCGTACAGTATGCACGATGGCGCGTATTTGATTCTTACAGGTAGAGGACATTACAGCCACTGCTTTAAAAGACAAGTTGCTTTCGTGGCATTTCTATCAGTTTGCTATCTCTCAGAAGAGAATGTACCATTCAGTTACAATACCTGCTTACCACTCAATATTATTCTGAAAACCTTAAATTTTATCCAAATGACCTTGCTTGAATATCAGTCTGATTCACAGGTTTTATTTGCACTCGAACCTTTAAATAAGTCAATAATATTTATTAGTTTCAGAACTCAAAATGTATAAAAATAGCTCGCCTCTCCATATTAAAAATACCTTTCTGTGCTATATAATAAAATTCCGTATAATATTAATAATTTTAAATTAATTATAATTTTTTCAAACAAGGAATAATAATTTTAATTAGTTTCAGTAGTTAAAGAACTCTTAAATCAATAATTTGAAATAATAAAGAAAGGAACATTTTTCTTTCTCGAAATTCAAATTATGATTTTTTTTTCGTATCGTTTGTTTCTTTTCGATATTATTTATAACAGAAATCATTTCATTGTGAAGTTCGACACGTTTCCGTCCAAATTTAAAACTTCCTTCTTTCTTTTTTCCATTCCAGAAACCAGCAGCACAAAAATATTCATTTGATCCCGCTAATGTCTGCCTTTGTTGTGCCATTTTTTCCCCCAACAATCAGTTTCCCCGAGTGTTTCCGTTCAGTTCTAATGGCTCATTTCAAAGTCCAAGGGAAAAACGATACGTCAAGACATTTCTGTGTGACAAAAAAACAATCTGTATTATCGTTTTCCAAATTAGCCTTAATATCACGAAACCATTCTCACAGCTACCCAGCCAAATTATAAACTTTTAAATATATTTTTTTTTTGCCTTGGACGGAAGGAAAAATCAATACAAGTTCATTATACGTTTGCCATGAATTTTTTTTTATTTCTAATTCGTCTTCACGCTTGAATCACTGAGCAAATGAGAATGCATCTGCAATTCTACTGCAAACAGACTTCCCCCCCCTTTTATTTTATGAGTATACATAATGTTTTTTTCCTCTCTTTCTTTATTATTAGTATGATATATTTTTTTTTCATTTATTTATTCTTTCTTACTGTATAAATCACCAGTTCTCATTATATACCGAGTTCGATATCAAAGAGTAACAATAAAAAGGAAAAAAAAGAAATAAATAAAACAAAGGAAAATCAAAAGCAGAGCACGAAAGTTTTACTTAAAAGGGAGGGAATGTAAAATAAGAGTTACTTTGCGAATCCAGTTCAAAATTGATCTTCCTTTGACACAGTTTTATTATTCCTATTTTTACACCAGTATCGGTGGTAATTTGTTTTTGGTGCTATCACATGAAACTTATTGACAGACATTTTTGGCGTGAAATATCCTGACGTGTTTTATGCAAATAAGGCTCTCTTTCTGCGCAAGGCAGGGTTGGGTAGATTTTTCAAGCTTTCAGAAGGGTGATAACAATACGGAGAGTTGGGAAAACGTTTCTTCTTGGTCAACGATTTACGATGCTGGCTGTCTCTCGTCGGTGCAAACTGACGTTGTTTTCACTTTTACACGGAAGATAACTTTAAGAACTGAAAGAGTTTTTGATATTGGCTATGTTATCGTGTTTATAGAAGTAATAAATCACGTTTGAGGTTACGCAAGTGTGTATATATTGGATATATTTGATTTTGTCGGTAAAGTCTTAATATGCTATGAGTGAATATGATATGTTCATTGAGTTTCTTTAATTCACGCATGGAACATTACAATGTGCAATGTTCTATGCCATTAAAAATTCACCTTTACGTATAACAAGGAATTTTAATTACAACAATAATTAATATTTAATACATCATAATAATACAATAATTAATAATTAATTAATACATAACATTTTAATTAATATTTTTGTATTAAAGGAGAATATAAATGGTAGTAACAGAGTGCAATATGTGGGTTGGTTTTCAAACTTTTCAACATTTTTTTCAATGCACGCCTCTCTACATTAAAAACAGATACTGAGATAAGTAATAAAATTTCGTATAAATATACATCAAGCTCAAGCAAGGAAAACTTATTTTAAATAATATCAGAATTTAAAGAATTCTTAAATCAATAATTTAAATAATAAAGAAAGGAACATTTTTCTTTCTCGAAACTCAAATAATGAATTTAGTTATTTTTTTTGTATCGTTTGTTTCTTTCGGATATTATTTATAACAGAAATCATTTTATTCTGAAGTCGACGCGTTTCCGTCCAAATTAAAAAACTTTTTCTTCTACTTTGTTCTAGAAACCAGCAGCAAAAAAATATTCATTTGATGCCGCTAATGCCTTGCTTTGTTGTGCCATTTTTTTCTCCCAACAATCAGTTTCCCCACCTGTTTCGCTTTCATTTCTAATGGCCCATTTCAAAGTCCGAGGGAAAAACGATACGTCAAGACATTTCTGCGAGACAAAACAAAAACCAATCTGTATTATCGTTTTCCAAATTAGCCTTAATATCACGAAACCATTCTCACAGCTACCCAGCCAAATTATAAACTTTTAAATATATTTTTTTTTTGCCTTGGACGGAAGGAAAAATCAATACAAGTTCATTATACGTTTGCCATGAATTTTTTTTTATTTCTAATTCGTCTTCACGCTTGAATCACTGAGCAAATGAGAATGCATCTGCAATTCTACTGCAAACAGACTTCCCCCCCCCTTTTATTTTATGAGTATACATAATGTTTTTTTCCTCTCTTTCTTTATTATTAGTATGATATATTTTTTTTTCATTTATTTATTCTTTCTTACTGTATAAATCACCAGTTCTCATTATATACCGAGTTCGATATAAAAGAGTAACAATAAAAAGGAAAAAAAAGAAATAAATAAAACAAAGGAAAATCAAAAGCAGAGCACGAAAGTTTTACTTAAAAGGGAGGGAATGTAAAATAAGAGGTACTTTGCGAATCCAGTTCAAAATTGATCTTCCTTTGACACAGTTTTATTGTTCCAATTTTTACGCCAGCATCTATGGTAATTTGTTTTTCGTGCTATCACAGAAAACTTATTGACAGGACATTTTTGGCGTGAAATAACCTGACGTGTCTTATGCAAATATGGCTCTTGTAGAGAAGCTCTTGTGTTGGTAGATTTTTCAAGCTTTCAGAAGGGTGATAACAATACAGTGGGTGATGAAAACTTTTCTTCTTGGTCAACGATTTTCGATGGTGGCTGTCTCTCGTCGCTGCAAACTGACGTTGTTTTCACTTTTACATGGAAGATAACTTTAAGACCTCAAAAGGGTTTTTGATATTCGACATGTTATGGTATTTAAGGAAGCAATAAATCACATTTGAGATAACGCAAGTAATTTTAATAAGATAAAAGTTTTACTTGTATACGTCATGCAAGATGCCGAGTATTTGATTCTTACAGTCATTGATTTAAAAGACGAGTAGATTTCGTGTCGTTTGCGTCTATTTCCTAACTATATGAAGATAATTCCACACGAAATTACAATAAGTTTTTAGCACTGAATGTTTGTTATTTTGAAAATCTTAAACTTGGTCCAATTGATCGTGCTTGAATAATCACACTGATTCACATAAGTTTTATCTGCACTCAAACCTCTAAAAAAATCTACAATATGAATTGTTTTAAGAACTCTTTAAAAATGTATAAGAATAGGCCGACTCTTCACATTAAAAATACCTTTCTGTGATAAATAATAAAATATAGTATATTATACATAATTTTAAATTAATTATAATTTACTCAAATATGGAAAATTATTTTAATTAGTTTCAGAATTTAAAGAATTCTTTAAATCAATAATTTGAAATAATAAAGAAAGGAACATTTTCCTTCATCGAAATTCAAATTTTGATTTTATTATTTTTTCCCCGTTGATTTCTTTCGAATATTATTTATAACAGAAATTATTTCATTGTGAAGTCGACGCGTTTCCGTCCGAATTCAAATCTTCATTCTTTCTTTTTTCTAGAAACCAGCAGCACAAAAATATTCATTTGATTCCGCTAATGCCTGCCTTTGTTGTGCCATTTTTTTCCCCACCACAATCAGTTTCCCCGCCTGTTTCCCTTTGAGTTCTAATGGCCCATTGCAACGTCCGAGGGAAAAACGATACGTCAAGACATTTCTGCGAGACAAAAAAGCAAAACAAAAACAATCTGTATTATCGTTTTCCAAATTAGCCTTAATATCACGAAACCATTCTCACTGTACCCAGCCAAATTATAAACTTTTAAAAATCTTTTTTTTCTTTTTGCCTTGGACGAAAGGAAAAATCAATACAAGTTCATTATACGTTCCATGATTTTTTTTATTTTTTATTTCTAATTCGTCTTCACGCTTGAATCACTGAGCAAATGAGAATGCATCTACAATTCTACTGCAAACAAACTTTTCCCCTCTTTTTTTTTGTGTATACATAAATTTTTTCCCTCTTTTTTTCCTTATTATTAGTATGATATATTTTTTTTTATTGTTTATTCTTCCTCTCTGTATAAATCAGCAGTTCCCATTATAGACCGAGTTTGATACCGATGAGTAGCAATAAAAATGAAAAGAAAAAAAAAGAAATGGATATCAAAAGCAGAGCAGGGAAGTTTTATTTAAAAAGGGAGGGAATGTAAAATAAGCGATACTTTGTGAATCCAGTTCAAAATTGATCTTCCTTTGACACAGTTTTATTGTTTCTATTTTTACACCAGTACATCGGCGGTAATTTGTTTTTGGTGCTATCACAGAAAACTTATTGACAGACATTTTTGGCGTGAAATATCCTGACGTATCTTATGCAAATAAGGCTCTCCCAGCGCAAGGGAGGGTTGAGTAGATTCTTCAAGCTTTCAGAAGGGTGATAACAATACGGCGAGTGATGAAAACTTTTCTTCTTGGTCAACGATTTTCGATGGTGGCTGTCTCTCGTCGCTGCAAACTGCGTTGTTTTCACCTTTACATGGAAAGATAACTTTAAGACCCCACAAGGGTTTTTGATATTGGCCATGTTATGGTCTGTAAGAAAGCTTTAAATAACCTTTGAGGTAAGGTAAGTGTGCATATACACTGAAGTGACAAAAGTCATGGGATACCTCTTAATATCGTGTCGGCCCTCCTTTCGCCCGGCGAAGTGCAGCAACTCGACGTGGCATGCATTCAACATGTCGTTGGAAGTCTTCTGCAGGAATATTGAGCCATGCTGTCTCGATAGACGTCCATAATTGTGAAAGCGTTGATAGTGCAGGATTTTGGGGAAGAACAGACCTCTCGATGATGTCCCATAAATGCTCGATGGGATTCATGTCGGGCGATCTAGGTGGCCAGATCATTCGTTGGAATTGTCCAGAATGTTCTTCAAACCAATCGCGAACATTTGTGGCCCGGTGACATGGCGCATTGTCATCCAGAAAAATCCCATTGTTGTTTGGGTACATGAAGTCCATGAATGGCTGCAACTGATCTCCAAGTAGCTGAACATAAGCATTTCCAGTCAATGTTCGGTCCAGTCGCACCAGAGGACCCAGTCCATGCCATGAAAAAACAGCCCACACCATTACGGAGCCACCACCAGCTTGAACAGTGCCTTGCTGACAGTTTGGGTCCATGGCTTCGTGGGGTCTGCGCCACACTCGAACCCTACCATCAGCTCTTACCAACTGAAATCGTGACTCATCGGACCAGGCCAAGATTTTCCATTCATCTAGGGACCAACCGATATGCTCACGTGGCCACGAGAGTCGCTGCAAGCGATGTCGTTCTGTCAGTAAAGGCACTCGAGTCGGTCTTCTGCTGGAATAGCCCAAGAAAGCCAAATTTCTCAGCACAGTTCTAACAGACAAGTCCCTTGTACGTCCCACATTGATTTCTGCGGTTATCTGACGCAGTGTTGCTTGTCTGTTAGTATTTACGACTCTTTGCAGACGTCGCCAGTTTCGGTCGTTAAGTGCAGGCGGTCGACCACTGCGCAGTCTATGGTGGGATGTTATGCCTGAAATTTCATACTCTCGGCACACTCTTGACACAGTGGATCTGGGAATGTTGAATTCCCTAACGATTTCCGAAATGGCATGACCCATGCGTCTAGCTCCAACTAACATTCCGCGTTCAAAGTCTGTTAATTCCCGTCGTGCGGTCATCATCACGTCAAAACCTCTTCACATGAATAACTTGAACAGAAATGAAAGCTCTGCGAAAGCACTGCGCATTTATACCTGTTCTACGCGATGCTACTGCCATCTGAAAATTTACATATTGCTATCCCATGACTTTTGTCACTTCAGCTGCTTTTAATGTAAAGGCGTGTATTGAAAAAAGTGTTGAAAAGTTTGGAAACAGACGCACATATTGCTCTCTATTATTGCCATTTACATTCTCCTTTAGTATAAAAATATTTATTAAAATGTGTTATATTGATTATTGTATTATTGTTATGTATTAAATATTAATTATTGTTGAAAATAAAATTCCTATGTTAGGTGTAAAGATAAATTCTTAATGGCATAGAACAGGGGTCTCCAAACTTTCCAACCTTAGGGCCATATTGTTTATTCCAGTAAGTACCAAGATCCATATTGTTTATTCCAGTAAGTACCAAGGGCCAAAATGCGCTTTAATTTTTTGCCATTATCTATAATTTCTAGACTAATCGCCTAGTACGCGCTCTGAACGAGCATACGCTTGCTAAATTCGCTGGTTCAATTGCTACAATCTCGTTTAATAATTGGTACAAGTTTAATTGATCCACAACTACAAACTATTGTCAGTGAAAAATCACAATTACATAAATCGCATTAATATTTTTTTACAAGTGGTTACGCTGCGGTTTCATTCGCGCTAATTTAGCTTTTCCGTCCTGGGGGAGTTTCAGAATAAAAATCATATCCAACCCTCTCTTGCGCAGGAAGAGAGCCTTATTTACTCGGTATCAAACTCGGTATATAATGAGAACTGCTGATTTATACAGAGAGAGAAAGAATAAATAAATAAAAAAAATATCATACTAATAATAAAGAAAAAGAGGGAAAAAATGTATGCATGCACATAAAAAAAAGGGGAAAAAGTTTGTTTGCAGTTGAATTGCAGATGCATTCTCATTTGCTCAGTGATTCAAGCGTGAAGACGAATTAGAAATAAAAATAAATAAAGAAACGTATAATGAACTTGTATTAATTTTTCCTTCCGTCCAACGCAAAAAAAAAAAAAAAAAAAAAAAAAAAAAAAAAAAAAAAAAATTAAAGTTTATAATTTGGCTGGTGTAGCTGTGAGAATGGTTTCGTGATATTAAGGCTAATTTGGAAAACGATAATACAGATTGGTTTTTATTTTGTCTCGCAGAAATGTCTTGACGTATCGTTTTTCCCTCGGACTTTGAAATGGGCCATTAGAAATGAAAGGGAAACAGGTAGGGAAACTGATTGTTGTGGGGAAAAAATGGCACAACAAAGGCAGGCATTAGCGGATCAAATGAATATTTTTGTGCTGCTGGTTTCTAGAAAAAAGAAAGAAGGAAGTTTTGAATTTGGACGGAAACGAGTCGACTTAACAATGAAATAATCTCTGTTATAAATAATGTATGAAAGAAACAAACAGAAAAAAAAAAGATTAAATCATAATTTGAATTTTGATGAAGGAAAAGTGTTCCTTTCTTTATTATTTCAAATTATTGATTTAAAGAATTCTTTAAATTCTGAAAGTAATTTAAATCAATTTTCCTTGCTTCAGCTTTATGTATATTTATATAAAATTTTATTTCGTTATCTCAGTATCTATTTTTTAAAGTGGAAGTTCGAGCTATTTTATAGAGTTCTTAAACCAATTAATATTGCTGATTTTTAAGAGGTTCAAGTGCAAATAAAGATTATATGATATAAAGATTATAGTTTGAAAATTAAAAGTGTTGAAAAAAAAAAAAAGGTTGAAAAGTTGGAAAACAAACGCACATATTGCACTCTATTATTGCCATTTATATTCTACTTTAACTTAAAATATTAATTAAAATGTGTTTTATTATTATTTATTTTAATTAGAATTCCTTGTTATACGTAAAGGTGAATTCTTAGTGGCATAATACATTGTTAATTGTAATGTTCCATGTGTTAAGTAAAGAATCCCAATGAACACGACATATTTACTCATAGAGTATTAAGACTTTACTGAGAAAATCAAATTCAATCAATATATTCACACTTGCGTTACCACAAAGTTGATTTATAGCTTTCTTAAAGACCGTAACATGGCCAATATCAAACACCCTTTAGAGATTTTAAAGTTATCTTCCATGTAAAAATGAAAACAACATCAGTTTGCAGCGACGAGAGACAGCCACCACCGAAAATCGTTGACCAAGAAGAAAAGTTTTCACCTCTCGCCGTATTGTTATCGCCCTTCTGAAAGCTTGAAAAATCTACCCAACTCTCCCTTGTGCAGGGAGAGAGCCTTAGTTGCATAAGACACGTCAGGATATTTCACGCCACAAATGTCTGTCAATACGTTTTCTGTGATAGCACCAAAAAAAAATTACCAGCGACGCTGGTGTAAAAACAGGAACAATAAAACTGTGTCAAAGTAAGATCAATTTTGAACTGGATTCGCAAAGAATCGCTTATTTTACATTCCCTCCCTTTTAAATAAAACTTCCCAGCTCTGCTTTTGATTTCCCTTTCTTTTTTTCTTCTTTTCATTTTTATTGCTACTCCTCGGTATCAAACTCGGTCTATAATGAGAACTGCTGATATATACAGAGAGAAAGAATAAATAAAAAAATAAAATATATCATACTAATAATAAAGAAAAAGGGGAAAAAAATATGTATACATTTAAAAAAAAGGGGGGGAAAGTTTGTTTGCAGAAGAATTGAAGATGCATTCTCATTTGCTCAGTGATTCAAGCGTGAACACGAATTAGAAATAAAAAATAAAAAAAATCATGGAGCGTATAATGAACTTGTATTGATTTTTCCTTCCGTCGAAGTCAAAAAAAAAATATTTTTAAAAGTTTATAATTTGGCTGGGTAGCTGTGAGAATGGTTTCGTGATATTAAGGCTAATTTGGAAAACGATAATACAGATTGGTTTTTGTTTTTTTTGTCTCCGCAGAAATGTCTTGACGTATCGTTTTTCCCTCGGACATTGAAATGGACCATTAGAAATGAAAGAGAAACAGGCGGGGAAACTGATTGTTGGGGGAAAAATGGTACGACAAAGGCAGGTATTAGCGGGGATCAAATGTATATTTTTGTGCTGCTGGTTTCTGGAAAAAAAAATTGTTTGGTGTTTTGAATTTGGACGGAAACGCGTCGACTTCAACAATGAAATAATTTCTGTTAGAAATAATATCAGAAAGAAACAATGGAAATAAAAAATAAATAAATAAATAAAATCATAATTTGAATTTCGAGAAGGAAAACGTTCCTTTTTTTATTATTTCAAATGATTGATTTAAGAATTCTTTAAATTCTGAAACTAATTAAAATAAACTTTCCTTGCTTGAGCGTGATGTATATTTATACCAAATTTCATTCTTTATCTCAGTATCTATTTTTAATGTGAATAAGCGAGCAATTTTTATAAATTTTTACAGAGTTTTTAAGCCAATTAATAATGGGGTTTTTTTAGAATTGCGATTGCAAATGAAACTTATCTATATATCTACATATCTCAACAATTATGAATTCAAATTTCTTGAGATGACATCTGAAGGATTTACACCTACCATCCTACCTTCTCGTGCGCAACTGATAGGTATTCTATCTACAAATTTATCGTATCAACCTTCGGCATAGACATGAATGTTTTATTTTCGACTTTGTGTTCTAAATCAAGCGAATTAGTTCTAAAATATAATGCCAAATCCACCATGCCACTCCGACCTCGCTGTGAAAAATGTATAATAGTATTACTTGGCTCTAAAACAACCAATAAAAACTCCATTGCTTTGGTGCTTATGTTTTATAGTGAGATGATAAATGTCTTCTAATGCAATTTGAAGAAATAAAATCAATTTTTAAAGCAGCAAAAAGGCGCAATTTTCTAACTATAATTTTTTTATTTTATAAGACACAACTCATTACCAAGTTTGTTTCCCTGAGTTTGAAAACTGAAAGTATTGCAAAAAAAGTTCAAAAGTTTGAAAAAAACGCACATATTGCACTCTATTATTGCCATTTATATTTAAATATTAACTAAAATGTGTTATATCATTATTAGTTTTAATTAAAATGCCTTGTTACACTTAAAAGGGAATTCTTAATGGCATAAAACAATGTTGATTGCTATGTTAAGACTTTTATTTAAATAATCTCAATGAACACAGAATATTCATTCATGGAATATTAAGACTTTACTGAGAAAATCAAATTCTATCAATATGTGTACACTTGCGGTACCTCAAAGGTGATTTATAGCTTCCTTAAAGACCATAACATGGCCAACATCAAAAAACCTTTTGAGGTCTTAAAGTTATCTTCCATGTAAAAGCGAAAACAACGTCAGTTTGCAGCGACGAGAGACAGCCACCATCGAAAATCGTTGACCAAGAAGAAAAGTTTTCATCACTCGCCGTATGTTATCACCCTTCTGAAAACTTGAAAAATCTACCCACCCTCCCTTGCGCGGGAGTAGAGCCTTATTTGCATAAGACACGTCGGGATATTTCAGCCCAAAAATGTCTGTCAATAAGTTTTCTGTGATAGCACCCAAAACAAATTACCACCGATGCTGGTGTAAAGATAGGAACAATAAAACTGTGTCAAAGGAAGATCAATTTTGAACTGGATTCGCAAAGTATCTCTTATTTTACATTCCCTCCATTTTTAAATAAAACTTCCCTTCTCTGGTTTTGATATCCGTTTCTTTTATTTATTTGTTTCTTTCATTTTTATTATTACTCCTCGGTATATAATGAGAACTGCTGATTTATACACAGAGAAAAAGAAAATAAAAAAAATATATCATATTAATAATGAAGACAAAAGAGGGAAAAAATTTATATATACACATAAAAAAAAAGGGAAAAAGTTTGTTTGCAGTAGAATTGCAGATGCATTCTCATCTGCTCAGTGATTCAAGCGTGAAGACGAATTAGAAATAAAAAAAATATTCATGAAACGTTTAATGAACTTGTATTGATTTTTCCTTCCGTCCAAAAGAAAAAAAAAGAAATATATTTTTTTAAAAGTTTATAATTTGGCAGCCATTAGAGGGATCAAATGAATATTTTTGTGCTGCTGGTTTCAGGAAAAAAAAAGAAATGAAGTTTTGAATTTGGACGGAAAAGCGTCGACTTCAGAATGAAGTAATTTCTGTTATAAATAATATCCGAGAGAAGAAAATGAGAAAAAAATAAAATAAAATGGCACAACAAATCCGGTATTAGCAAGATCAAATGAATATTTTTGCGCTACTAGTTTCTGTAACAAAAAAGAAAGAAGGCAGTTTTGAATTTGGATGGAAACGCGTAGACTTCACAATGAAATAATTACTGCTGTAAATAATATCCGAAAGGAAGAAACGAAAAAATAAATAAATAAAATCATAATTTGAATTTCGAGAAGGAAAATGATCTATTTTTTGTCATTTCAAATTATTGAGTTAAGAATTATTTAAATTCTGAAACTATTTAAAATAAACTTTCCTTGCTTGAGCTTGATGTATATTTATACCAAATTTTATTAATTATCTCAGTATCTGTTTTTAATGTAGAGAGACGTGCATTGAAAAAAAATGTTGAAAAGTTTGAAAACCAACCCACATATTGCACTCTGTTACTACCATTTATATTCTCCTTTAATACAAAAATATTAATTAAAATGTTATGTATTAATTAATTATTAATTATTGTATTATTATGATGTATTAAATATTAATTATTGTTGTAATTAAAATTCCTTGTTATACGTAAAGGTGAATTTTTAATGGCATAGAACATTGCACATTGTAATGTTCCATGCGTGAATTAAAGAAACTCAATGAACATATCATATTCACTCATAGAATATTAAGACTTTACCGACAAAATCAAATATATCCAATATATACACACTTGCGTAACCTCAAACGTGATTTATTACTTCTATAAACACGATAACATAGCCAATATCAAAAACTCTTTCAGTTCTTAAAGTTATCTTCCGTGTAAAAGTGAAAACAACGTCAGTTTGCACCGACGAGAGACAGCCAGCATCGTAAATCGTTGACCAAGAAGAAACGTTTTCCCCACTCTCCGTATTGTTATCACCCTTCTGAAAGCTTGAAAAATCTACCCAACCCTGCCTTGCGCAGAAAGAGAGCCTTATTTGCATAAAACACGTCAGGATATTTCACGCCAAAAATGTCTGTCAATAAGTTTCATGTGATAGCACCAAAAACAAATTACCACCGATACTGGTGTAAAAATAGGAATAATAAAACTGTGTCAAAGGAAGATCAATTTTGAACTGGATTCGCAAAGTATCTCTTATTTTACATTCCCTCCCTTTTTAAATAAAACTTCCCTTCTCTGGTTTTGATATCCGTTTCTTTTATTTATTTGTTTCTTTCATTTTTATTATTACTCCTCGGTATATAATGAGAACTGCTGATTTATACACAGAGAAAAAGAAAATAAAAAAAATATATCATATTAATAATGAAGATAAAAGAGGGAAAAAATTTATATATACACATAAAAAAAAAGGGAAAAAGTTTGTTTGCAGTAGAATTGCAGATGCATTCTCATCTGCTCAGTGATTCAAGCGTGAAGACGAATTAGAAATAAAAAAAATATTCATGAAACGTTTAATGAACTTGTATTGATTTTTCCTTCCGTCCAAAAGAAAAAAAAAGAAATATATTTTTTTAAAAGTTTATAATTTGGCAGCCATTAGAGGGATCAAATGAATATTTTTGTGCTGCTGGTTTCAGGAAAAAAAAAAAGAAATGAAGTTTTGAATTTGGACGGAAAAGCGTCGACTTCAGAATGAAGTGATTTCTGTTATAAATAATATCCGAGAGAAGAAAATGAGAAAAAAATAAAATAAAATGGCACAACAAATCCGGTATTAGGAAGATCAAATGAATATTTTTGCGCTACTAGTTTCTGTAACAAAAAAGAAAGAAGGCAGTTTTGAATTTGGATGGAAACGCGTAGACTTCACAATGAAATAATTACTGCTGTAAATAATATCCGAAAGGAAGAAACGAAAAAATAAATAAATAAAATCATAATTTGAATTTCGAGAAGGAAAATGATCTATTTTTTGTCATTTCAAATTATTGAGTTAAGAATTATTTAAATTCTGAAACTATTTAAAATAAACTTTCCTTGCTTGAGCTTGATGTATATTTATACCAAATTTTATTAATTATCTCAGTATCTGTTTTTAATGTAGAGAGACGTGCATTGAAAAAAAATGTTGAAAAGTTTGAAATCATTCATTCTTTCATTCATAGAATAATAAAAAATAATTTAATTAATATTTTTATGTTAAAGGAGAATATAAATGAGAATAATAGAGTGCAATATGTGCTTTTGTTTTCAAACTCTTAAACTTTTTTTTTAATGAACACCTCTCTACATTAAAACATATACTGTGATAAATACAGAACAGTTATTTCATATAAATATACATTACGCTCATGCAAGGAATAATTATTTTAATTAATTTCAGAATTTAAGGAATTCTTAAATCAATAATTTGAAATATTAAAGAAAGGAACACTATCCTTTCAGAAATTCAAATTATGATTTTTTTGTTTAAATTTTTTCCGTTTGTTTCTTTCGGACATTATTTATAGAAGAAATTATTTCATTTTTCAGTCGTTTCAGTCCAAATTCAAAACTTCCTTCTTTTATTATTCTTTTCCAGAAACCAGCAGCACAAAAATATTCATTTGATCCCGCTAATGCCTGCCTTTGTTGTGCCGTTTTTTTCCCCCGAACAATCAGTTTCTCCGCCTATTTATCTTTCATTTCTAATGGCCCATTTCAAAGTCCGAGGGAAAGACGATATCTAAAGACATTTCTGCGAGACAACAACAACAACAAACAAAAAACAATCTGTATTATCGTTTTCTAAATTAGCCTTAATATCACGAAACCATTCTCACAGCTACCCAGCCAAAATATAAACTTTTAAAAATATTTTATTTTTTTCCCCTTGCACGGAAAGAAAAATCAATACAGGTTCATTATACGTTTCAGGATTTTTTTATTTTTTTATTTCTAATTCGTCTTCAAGCTTGAATCACTGAGCAAATGAGAATGCATCTGCAATTCTACTGCAAACAAACTTTTCCACCTTTTTTTATGTGTATACATAAATATTTTCAATCTTTTTTTTTTTTTATATTAGTATGATATATAGTTTTTTTATATATTCTTTTTCTCTGTATAAATCAGCAGTTCTCATTATATATCGAGGAGTGAATAAAAATGAAAAAAATAAACAAATAAAAGAAAGGGAAATCAAAAGCAGAGCAGGGAAGTTTTATTTAAAAGGGAGGGAATGTAAAATAAGCGATACTTTGTGAATCCAGTTCAAAACAGATCTTCCTTCGACACAATTTTATTGTTCCTATTTTTACACCAGCATCGCTGGTAATTTGTTTTTGATGCTATCACAGAAAACTTATTGACAGACATTTTTGGCGTGAAATATCCCGACGTGTCATATGCAAATAAGGCTCTGTCCCTGTGCAAGGGAGGGTTGGTAGATTTTTCAAGCTTTCGGAATTGTGATGACAATACGGCGAGTGATGAAAACTTTTCTTCTTGGTCAACGATTTTCGATGGTGGCTGTCTCTCGTCGCTGCAAACTGACGTTGTTTTCACTTTTACATGGAAGGTAACTTTAAGATCTCAAAAGGGTTTTTGATATTGGCCATGTTATGGTCTTTAAGGAAGCTATTAATCACCTTTGAGGTAACGCAAGTGTGCATATATTATACAAGTGTGCTTAAAGCTGCTTTTAATGTAAAGGCGTGCATTGAAAAAAAAGTTGAAAAGTTTGAAAACACGTGCACATATTGCACTCTATTATTTCCATTTACATTCTCCTGTAATATAAAAATATTAATTAAAATGTGTTATATTGATTATTGTATTATTATTATGTATTAGATATTAATTATTGTTGTAAATAAAATTCCTTTCTTAGGCGTAAAGATGAATTCTTAATGGCATAGAACAGGGGTCTCCAAACTTTCTATCCTTAGGGCCATATTGTTTATTACCAGTAAGTACCAAGGGCTATATTGGGCTCAAAAGGGTTTTTGATATTGGCCTTGTTATGGTCTTTAAGGAAGCTATAAATCAACTTTGCGGTAACGGAAGTGTGCATATATTGATTGAATTTGATTTTGTCTGTAAAATCTTAATATTCTATGAGTGAATATGTTCTGTTCATTGAGATACTTTAATTAATAAATGGAACATTACAATCAACAATGTTCTATGCCATTAAGAAATCATCTTCGCATGTAATGAGTAATTTTAATTACAACAATAATTACTATTTAATACATAATAATGATACAATAATTAATATAAAACATTTTAGTTAATATTTTTATTTTAAAGGAGAATATAAATAGCAATAAGAGTGCAATATGTGCGTTTGTTTTCAAATTTTTCAACTTTTTTTTCAACTCACTACATTAGGAACAGATACTGAAATAAATAATAAAATTTCGTATAAATATACATCAAGTTCAAGCAAGAAAAATTTATTTTAATTCGTTTCAGAATTTATAGAATTCTATAATTTTAAATAATAAAGAAAGGAACATTTTCCTTCTCGAAATTCAAATTATGATTTTATTATTTATTTATTTTTCCCCGTTTGTTTCTTTTTGATATTATTTATAACAGAAATTATTTCACTGCTGAAAGCGACGCGTTTCCGTCCAAATTCAAAACTTCCTTGTTTTTTTTTCTTTTCTAGAAACCAGCAGCCAAAAAGTATTCATTTGATCGCGATAATTCCTGCCATTGTTATGCAATTTTTTCCCCCAACAATCAGTTTCCCCGCCTGCTTCCCTTTCATTTCTAATGGCCCATTTCAAAGTCCGAGGGAAAAATGATACGTCAAGACATTTCTGCAAGGCACACACATAAAAAAACATCTGTATTATCGTTTTCCAAATTAGCCTTCATATCACGAAACCATTCTCACAGCTACACCAGCCAAATTATAAACTTTTAAAAATATTTTTTTTGTGCTTTGGACTGAAGGAAAAATCAATACAAGTTCATTATACGTACCATGAATTTTTTTTTATTTCTAATTCGTCTTCACGCCTGAATCACTGAGCAAATGAGAATGCATCTGCAATTCTACTGCAAACAAACTTTTTCTCCTTTTTTTATGTGTATGCATAAATTTTTTTTCCTCTTTTTCTTATTATTGGTATGATATATTTTTTTATTATTTGTTCCCTCTCTCTCTGTATAAATCAGCAGTTCTCATTATATACCGAGTTTGATATCGAGGAGTAATAATAAAAATGAAAGAAATAAAAAAAAAAGGAAAGGGAAATCAAAAGCAGAGCAGGGAAGTTTTATTTAAAAGGGGAGACAATGTAATATAAGCGATACTTTTGAGAATCCAGTTCAAAACAGATCTTCCTTTGACACAGTTTTATTGCTCCTATTTTTACACCAGCATCCGTGGTTTTTTTTGGTTTTTTTTTTGGTGCTATCACAGAAAACTTATTGACAGACATTTTTGGCGTGAAATATCCTGACGTGTCTTATGCAAATAAGTCTGTCTCCCTCCACAAGGGAGGGTTGGGTAGATTAAAAAGAAAATTAAAAATTTGGCATAACAATTCAATAAGCATATGCTAGAGACAATGTTTTCAATAATCAAGTTTGACTTACTGTCCGCAGCCAAGAGCTTCATTCATTCTTCAATTGATCCTTGATTTTCTCCAAGATAAATTATCCCCTTGATTTAATTTATAGTTCTATGTTGCATCTCATTTAAATATATGACATTCAATTCGGTTTCGTATAAATATCCATTGGTAAGAAGTTACAGTAATTTTTTGTTTCGAACCAAGATCCTCTAGTTTTGAGACTCAATTTGCTCCAGGTTGCTCTGGTCCAAATGAAATCATTGAGATAAATATAATTTACTCTGATTATATTACAGGAATTAAAATGAATGGTAAGGAAAGGCAAAATACATATAAAAAAGCTTTTTTGTACAGCAATGTGGTGTCGGAAATTGGTTTTTGCAGAAGAGTGCATTGATTCTTTGCAAATGTACTTTTTATTGATGAGCTATCTTTACGCGTTTTAATTTATACAATTCCCATGTGTGGGCCATCTCTAACCCTTTTGCTACACGTCAACATGTTTTACAAAAGCTGTTTTCTGTTAATTTCGATGTAGATATTATAAATGATTTCCTTATTGGCTGACATCTGCTTCCACATCGATTCAATGGCACGACGTTATATCATCTTCATAGAAGATATATTAACATGCATACTTGATAATATTGCATTTGCTGTTCAAAATGTCACATGGTTTCATCACGAAGGGTATGCAGTCCATTTCTGCACTATCAGGCAAGATTATCTCAATGCCACATTTGAATTAGACGATACGGACCTTTAACTTGTGCAATGCGTTCACCCGATTGATCAAGCATTGATTTCTTTTACGGGTATGCTTTCATACACGAGACACCAAATGACTCTGATGAGGACCTCATCAGTCAAAACATTTAGTGGTCTGAAAGTTTTGCAATGAGGTTATAGTGTTGCTTGGTATCTTGAAATGAGTACACCAATAACTTGCCAATGTTTCTGGTCGCACATTTGTGCACTTTCTGTAATTGTACGTAAATAAGAAGCTTTTATCATTGATGCAACATTTTTTTTTGTGTGTGTTTTCTTATTCTTATACTTTTTATTTCCAATCCTACATTGCTAGATAAAAATACTTATTTAAGTGCATTGTACGTTCCCTTAAAGTTTGGTCCTTGAATTCAGGGACATCAGGAACAACAGCATATGTTTTGGAAGATCTCAATTTTATCCAAATATGACAAAGAATTTCTAAATAAGGCAAATATGTTTTTATGCACAACGCAAAATTAAAAAAAGGACCCTATAACAACCTTCATCTGGCATTTTATTGGCAGATCCTCTCTGTTGACAATATTATTCGGAATCTAAATTGCGTGTGCAGAGTCCAGTTTGTTGACATAAGATGACGCATTCCTCAAAGGCCATATATGAATTGTCTGAGAAATATCGATCGTGTTTCTCTATTGTTTTCGTCGGTTCTCTTCCGAGAATAGAAACGGTATGGATTGTTTTTACTTGTCAGAAGAACGGATGATGAATTAGGCCATTGTTTTAGAAATATCACTGAGGCTGGAGTACAGTGCTTAGCGCTTAATAATCTAAAATTGATTTTATGTCAGATTGAATGGTTATTGAATGATACACTGATAACTGTTTTTTTAGTGTAAGTGATAAACGTTTTAAAATATGATATTGTCTTGCCAAAATATTTTTATGAATCTGAAAGTTAATCTGTATTTTTCTGTTTGGTTTCTTTTTATAGGTGGTTACTTTTGTTTTTGGAATATTCGAATGATGGATTATTTTAAAAATTATTGATGAAGCATTTTATTTTCGGTCTAAAAGGAAATATTACTTATTTACCGGATGATTAATTGTTCATTGTTATTTTTATTAGTACCTTGAAATTTAGATTTTGGTCATTCTCCAATAAAATGACAGACACAAAACACATTTAAAGTTACGCACTTAAAAGCCTGCTGTACTACTTTCACATCATGTCGCCAAAATTTCGAACGAACATTCCCAAAAATGGCATTTGGGATCCACAACATTCTCGAATCAATAGAAAACCCTTACGTTCTATGTACAAGGTGGTTATAATTATACTTCCTTTATTTAGAGCACACTATAGCTGAAACTCGTCTGCAGAAATTTTACAAAATTATGCTAGGGGACGCTATGCAGTATTTTACAGGAAATTGCACCTAGAAATGACCAAAACGAAATCAAAATAACATTTTCAACATTTAGGAACAAGATTGATAAGAAAGAATAAAAAAAGTCTGGCTATTTGCATGCTTTCACAAAAGTGGAAATATTCTTACTGAATTGGATATTTTCCGTACAAAACGTGAGTACAAGCAGTAAGTTTGCGTTCCAATATTTCTGGCTATAACGATGATGGATTATCTAGTTGGAAAGTGCGTTATTGGTAAAAGCATTCTACGAAACCACAGAAATGCTACTGCTGCGGTCCATGAGTTTCAGAGGATGGATATATTACGCCGTGCACTAATGCATTGAAAAGATGTACTAGCCGTAATGGTAAGATTTGAAAAGACACAATGTAGGAGTTAAATTTAGAAAAGGGTGTCAACCGTCACTTCACAGTTGAGGACGTCGAGGCAGCTGTTATGTAAATATACAGGCAGATTGGCAGACATACATACTGATAGACATATGAATATTCCCCATAGAACCACAATAAAAGTGCTTAAAACAACATTGATTATTTACTAATAAGTGTGGAAATTGTTATTTTATTCACATTGGTCCCTTTTATACTGTATTTTCTTTATTGTGTTGCACAGTTCCCCCTACAGGACATTTTTGAGATAATTTTTATTTTTTAAAATCCTTTATCGTAATTGGTGTATATTTCATAAGTCAATGCCGCTAATACTACTGTCGATATACCATAAGCCAAGTACGCTGTCAGTTCACTGTCAATCAAGTTGTCAATTCTCTGAGCGGTTTCAGCTGCAGGGGGGCTCTAAATAGGACGAATTAAATTATAACAACCCTGCATTTATCGTGCTCGTCAGCGAGGCAGTCAGGACAGGGTTGGTTTGGTTTCTCCTGTTGGTTTTCGAACCAAGTACCTCGAATTCAAAAATCCAAAGCATTATCCCTCAAATTACTCAGTCCTTAGAATATTTCTTTGTGAAAAGAAATTTATCACGCCATTTATATGTGGATTTAATTTCGTAAAATAGAATTTTTAGAAAAATATATTGAAGCAAATTTTATTCATTGAGCTGTATAAGACAAATTTTCGAACAATTCTGATGTGTCGTTAGTTATAGTAATTATCTATTATCATCAAGATTACTGCTATACTTTTTTTTTATTTAAATATATATTTTATGCTCATTTTTATTATTCGCAAAATGAATAATTTTTAGATATTAATACTTCGTTCTTTCTTATTCGCTTAAATTGTCATTTTGTATTGAATTATTCAATTTTATTTGCATTTGCAACTTTTTAAAATATAGTACTAATTTCGGAATTTACTTGATTACATAAATATTAATTTTTAAGCGATTAATTTGCAGAATAATTTTTAATTAATGAGAAATGTGTTTTCAATTGTTAGTGATACTGACGAAAAAAAAATTTTATTTGCCTCTGTATTAGATAATTAATGTAGAAAATATCAAATATTTTATACACACATATATATATATGTCTGTTAGTTTTCAGAAATCATTATTAGAAATCATTAGAAATTATTAGAAATCATTATTATGAAGTATTTCCAATCGATTAAAATTAAAAGTTTTAAAGGAAATTCTTTTTTAATACTGATTAAAGCATTTAAGAAACCTTTTTTATAAAACGAATAAATAGCATAAAAGAAATTATTCTACGATTATAATCATGATAATAAATTAAGTATATATAAAATAAATTTATTAAGATATCGAAATATAATTTCATTAATTTTCTAAGTACTTATAAAAAAAATTAGTTTTCTCACAAATACACTCATGATGATAATTTAACATGAATTGCAGTTTTTTCTTAGGTCGACTAATTGCAATATTCTTTAAAAACGATACAAATTTTAACTGTAAAAGTTTAATTTTAAAATTTTAAATAATAAAATTTTTGCGAAACTATGATCAGTGTAACAGTGGATATATTGCACATGAACGTATTGTGCATGAACGTATTGCTCTATTACCCATTAAAAGAAGTAAAAAAGGAAAACTTAATTATTTTTTTTCAAAAACATATATATTTTAAATAATTTTTTTTTATTCAGAAATAATCTGAGCTAACGTCTTCAAGGAATGATTTTAAGACTAGATTTTGCTTATGAATTTCTTAAAATTATAATATTATTGAACAAATTTAAATATTTGCATGCATAATATAAATAAAAAATCTGTTTAATGATTAATTCAATGGTTTATATTAATTAATTATTTTTTTAGATGTTACCAAAAGATTTACATTTTAGACCAAAAAATTTCAATTACGATTAATTTATTTTCTGTCAAACTACAAAAAACTTATAGTGCAACACAGATAAATTATTTTGTCCATTATAATTTTCATATTCAAATGCAAATTACTATATATTTCAAAGTACATATAAAAAATTGTTTTGCATTTATACATCTTTGCTTGAAAAGTTTCTTTTTTTTTTATGTTGTCTTGTTTTAAATTTTCTGAAAACCTTTCAGCTGAAAAAAAAATGCACAAAAGCGAAATATCTCGATGTTGTCTTGAGCTGTTGTTTTTCATATTCAAAGAACAAAAAAAGATTTATTTTCGTGATGTTCTAATTTGTTTTGGGTTGCGTGTTTTAAAAATACTATTTTATGAGAGCTTTTGTTGTGCTAAGTTTTCATTTCATATGTAAATTCTATTTTTACTATAATCTCAGGAAAATGTTTGTCTTTCTTATATATTTTTTTGGTGTTTTATGTCAAAGTTTGTTAGGGTGTTTTTTGTGCTGAAAATCTAAGAAATCTTAATTGCTTTTTGAGGAAGCGTGTCTCATCAAATTTTGTCGAGAGGGATTAAATATTAAAAAAAATTTAGAGATTTCTAATACTTCTAATAAATATTTAAATTCTGCTTATTAAAATACTGAATTAAAATACAATAATTGATATAGATTTAAAATCATGAATAAATATTAAAGTTCCATTACCAAAGAAAAATATATTATCGTTTTATCAATTGAAGATCCGTATTATTTTAAACTTAAGAAGAAAAAAAAACTAATAGTCAGAGCGATGAAAATTTTAAAAGAGGGATTTGCATGAGAAATAATTTTCTATTTACGATATTTTAATTAGAGAATTAAAATTAAAAACATACTGCATTAAATTTAAAAAGCTTATTTTTTTTTAAATGTACATAATTCTTTTGAAAGGATTTAAAGATATCAAATTAAATTTCTAATATAATTTGTTTTTACTTTTATAAAATTAAATCAAGTGTTAAGTTATTAAAAACTTTTACTTTTAACGATTTTCTTTATTAATTGTTTCCACAAATTCACTTTAATATTCAGCCAATATTCGTTTTGAGCACTTATCTATTATAGAAAATCAAAGAGTGTGTTTTTCCTATTTAAAAATATTTTAATTTAATATGCAATGCTAATTTAATATTAATTTTGTGTATTAATTATATATGGAAATTGTCCTGAACTCTTCAGAAATTTTTGATTAAAAAAAGTAAAAGTTTTGATTTAAAAAAACCCACATGAATTTAAAATAATAAGTAAAATAAATAGTAATTAAGTAAAATAAATTAATAACATTACGAACAAAATAAACTATATCATGCAAGTGAAAAGCAATGATTTGTAATTTTAAAACATTCTAATTTCTTTCGTAAATTTTTCACCCAAAATATCAGTAACATATGTGCATCTTGAAATTTTAAATGCTTGAGTTATTAATATTAGAGAATAAAAGTATAGAGCATGAATTCTAGATCATGAAGATGAAATCTGAGATTATTGAGATGTAAGATAACGAAGATGTTTATCATCAAGTAATGATAAACGAAAATCTTTCTGGAGTTGAATAACATGCTATAGCAGACTCTTGATAACATTACAAGAAAAGGGTAACAGCTTTCCCTAACTGCTCTCTTATTAGTAATGATAAGTAAGATTGAAATTGTTGAATAAATAAGCTGGTATAGAAAATAAAATTGAATTGTTGATAGTAACATTGAATAAGTAAAGCTGAATTGCAATACCCATTACTGTCAGAATTCTTTCTGTCTTTTCAGAACTTCCGCTAATTTAAGGATTGCTAAATGTTTTGCATCGAGTAAATATTTTAATAACTTTTGATTTCTAAAATACTCACAAAAATTTGTAAAATGAAAAGGAATTGTTAAAATTTAATAAATTACTTTTAAATTAGCTGAATATGAACTATGCTGAGTATACATTCAAGCAATTTGAAACTAATACTAGCAATGCCCCAAATTTAAAGAAATACATTTGTATGACCTACGAAATGTTATAGGTGATTAGATTTGTTGATATAAGTTTGATAAAGAATTTTTGATGTGCCAATATGTACTTTATTAGTACTTTTAGTATTTTGCATTAGTATTTTTTGTACCAATATGTGCATTCATAGCCAGATTTTATCAATTTGACTTCAAATCAAATTAGATGCCTGTAAGAGAACACAGACAATGACATGGAGACTGATCACTCCCTTAGTGTCATTGGTAGAATGTGATGATTACAGAAAGGATTTGAATTGATTAAAGTCCAACAAAGATCTTTGAAAAATCTGCAGAGAGTCCAGATGAAAGAAAATATTCAATGTATTTCACGTTGAAGAAATATTGGACGTTTATTTAATATTTGAAGACATGATGTGTTTATGTAGTAAATACTTTCTGTTCATGTCTGGTGAAAACTTTGTCGGAGATCACCTACAAATATATGCTATGAGTTCAATTTCAAAAAAACGTACCTTTTGTACTGCTAGTTATCTAGTATATTATTAGCAGCCAATTTCATAATTGATATGAAACAATAACTCCTATCATAATGCTTTGCGTTTGTTTGTTTTGGCATTCAAAATATAGCTTACTTGCAAAGCCCAGTGGAATCGATAATGGTGTATAATTTCATAATTAATATTTCTTTCTCCATTTCATTATAGCCATATATGTATGTAATTTAATGTAAATTAATAACTTTTCATCTCTTATAAACCATAAAAAATGCAAGCAATATACATTTAGGTTTGGATCATACGTAAATAAAATGTTACATAATTTAACGATAAATAGTTCTTAAACATTCTATATTAAAACTATTTTAACATTGATTAACTTTTTACAATCAATATAATGGTAATGTGAGTGTAGAGTTAAAACAGTTTAAGCAATATATAGAGACATATCAATCAGATACGTTACTGACAAATTTGCGAATTCTGACGTCAATTTGATGTATTAAAGTTATTTCCTACGGAGGAATACGAGGTATACGAGTAAAGGTAATAAGGGTATACGAATAAAATTCTTTTCTAATGAAATTTATGAGGTAAATGCATTTTGAGCTGCCTTATAGAGAATAACCAGAAAAATCCTACCAATCTACCTAATGAATGATAAATGCAAAAATGTGAAAACCATTTTTTAAGCAATTAAAAATAATTATATGAACATCAAAAATTTTAATTGCCACTTAAAATAAAATCTGCATTTTGAAATTAAACAAAAAATTAGAAAAAAGATAAAAATTAACACTACTAATACTAGGAAACTTTTTTGAAGGATTATTAAAACGCTTTTCTTAATTTATTTTTAGATCTATTAAAAAAAGTATATCGTAAAATTTATCTTTTTATTTCACAGTCTTTTTATCTTTCTCGCAAATGGTAACAGCTTTTTAAAACTACAGAAGCTAAAGGTCACAAGACTTCGAAATACACAACTTGGACAAAAAGTTAGGAAAAATCCCCAAAGTAAAACAAATAAACGAGTTAATTTTATCTTAATGAAGCGGATATTTCCTTGAGAGACAAAATCGATGATTCAACTCATTAATCAAGCGCAAAATTAAAAGCTTTTTAGCAATTAAGACTAAAAATAAATTCCAGAAAACTTACATCTGATGAAACGTTCGAACTCATTAAAGAAACGACGAGGCATAAGACCCAACCGTTTTTATTTTTATCGAAACTTTCTTTTAATTAATGATTTATAATTTGAAGAACAACATATTTAATTTCTTGTAATTAATTTTTGTTTTAATTTGCACCAATGTTTCACCGCTTTTCTCTTCGAGATGTGAGTTTGGAATTTTCTTAATGGAAATCGTTTTTGCAATAAGTACTGTGTGGGCGTACAACATTTAAAGTATTCGGAATTGGATAGAAAAAAAAGGATTTCTTCGGAAATTGCATATTAGAAAACGTATTGAAAATAATTTAAAATGGTATTAAATGAACTCGGAATAAAAAGCCATAATTAGATACTTGGTAATCTAATCGGATAATCAGTTATATACAGTAAACTTGTAAAAGAATGTTGGCTTAACTGTTTTTGATAAAAAAAGAAACGGATTCCTTAGCTTAATTATTTAAGAAGATTAAGAACAATTTGAGAATTATTTTTATATTGTCTTTACAGCTTATAAAACATATAAGTACATTGTTATTTGAAACAAAAAAAAATGTTCTAAAAGATTACACCTGGTTTAAATTGCTGTATTTTTAACATAATATTTAATGGATTAGAGGGTTTTGCTTATAAATTAATAAAAGAATACGGATTTTTTTTAATGAATTAAAAAATGCTGTTAAATTTTAATCCTTTCAGATGTTGTTAATGTACAGTAATGTATTTACTTTTTAAATTAAAACAATTAAAAAAGATTATTCTCAAATTCTGCTTTCAGCTATAAAAATTCCTATTAATTAATTTTCTATATTTAAAAACCATTTTATGCCTTAATTCCCTCACAAAAGTATAAACTGAAAAGTTTGAATTGAAAATTTTTGTAATCATTATTAATATCATCTGTATTATCGTATTAAAAATATTAATGAATTAATATTAAATAATATATATATTGAAGGAAATATAAACCAGAAAAAAGCGATAAATATCAAAATAAAAAAGGTATTTGATATAAATTTTTATAAATAGTTTTAAAATAATTAAATATAATCTGATATATTTCAATATCATTAAATGATTTACTGTTAAATATCCTTGAATTTTTATTATAATTTTAACTAATTTAATTATCTAAATTTCAGAATTTAGTTATAAGACTTAATTTTAAAATGTCTTTTAACTGTCTGTCAATATTTTTTATAAAATTTTAGTAAATTTATAAATTTGTATTAGTAAAAGGCAATAGATTTGTTTAGCATTAAGAAATTAAAAATTATTCAATCATATTTTAAACATGAAGGAAATGTTTACTTGAATTTTTTTTTATTATTACTATACTTTATTAAATGCTTTATAAAAAGATGTAAATTTTATCAATTTCAATTAAATTGTTAGCAAAATACTTTGTTTCATTTACAATTTTAAATTAAATTTTTTTTTTATTATTTTGGCATTCTAAATTTTATTGATTTTTAAAATTTTGCCTTTTTAAAATACAAATTTCTCATAAAAATGTTAAATGTCTGAAAGTAATTATACTCCAAATAGATGTTAAAAAAATAAAAATATATATATAATAATGTGTCAAAGTTTATATGAATAACACACACACACACACATATATATATATATATATATATATATATATATATTTACAAATAATAATTGCCCACAAGTGTCTCATACGTAAAACTATATAATTCATTTTTCATTTTTTTTTTTTTGTATACTGCACAATGTTAAATTTTTCTCAGGAGTATTGCGTATATTTTATGTCATGTATGAATTTCCATTTGTTTTAAAAGAAATATCGACCTACACTACTTTAACATATCTCCTGCTATGCTTCTAAAAAAAAAAGGATTATTTTTTTTAAAAAGTATTGCATCATCCTAGATGAGATGATGTTTTAACTGTTTGTATGTAGAGGGAAAGGAATCCCTTTATTGTTGATGCAGTTGAATTCCAGAGGAATTTGAATACATTAAATTTGTTTACTCTTAAGAATATAACTTCAGTCAGTTGAATTATTGAAACTTTTCGATATTTATTTATTTGTATGCCATATATGAAACTTTTACTTGTCTATTTACGTCTTTTAGAATATTTTAAGTACAGAAAATACAGGGCTTTTTTTAATGATAATGGTTTTTAATGATAATATAGAGGGATAAATCTAATAGTAAATGAAGTGATTTAGTATGTTTATTGATAAAATATTTAAGATATAAATTCTGAAGATTAATTTGGTAGATAACAATATTGACAACAATAAATATCGCTAGAAAGTTATAAACATTTAAAATTTCATGAAATAATTTATAGGTTTTTTTATTTTTCGAAAAAATTGCACTAATTACGATCAATATGTGCATGTTTTCTTAAAATAAAATTAAATTATAAATCTGTTGAACCCGAGGTGAGTTTCTTGTTTTCTTTCTCCTATAACATGGGCATTCTAAACTGTTGGTCCCGATCTGTTTAGCCCTCGTGTGCACAAGATGACCATAGAGCGACAAACCAAATCAAACCTATAACATGGAAATCAAGGCAATTTTCCCGGAATTATATGTCCATGAGTGGTTTATTCGTGTCATACATAATTAGACCAAGATTCACGAATGTACCAAAATAAAACATTGTTTGTTCGTTGCTGGTAAAACGAATAAATCCTTTTAAACCATATATTCTTGATTTCTTAGATGAATCTTATTCAACCTTAATTTCTTTCTTTATCAAACACCAAGAGTATGAATTCATATTTCGGTGATAACTTTTTTTTTATTGCATCTTAAACTAAAAGATTTATTCGCTTAGAAACAAAATGTTTTCACAAAGTATTGTCCAGACTTTACTTCAATGGCGCATAAATATTCCAGAGTGGCAATAGTAAAATCAAACACTACATCCATCCCCAAAAATAAACATCCAAGACGTGAATAATTCCTTTGCATAGCACCAAATTCCACTAGGAGAGGGAAATTAAGAATCCATAATAAAGTAGCACAAACCTCTTTCTTTTGCTGCACCGCATTCAATTCTATGTTGCTGCTGCCTTGGACGATTTCTAATAACCCAGACTGAATTATTTAAGCATAATACTTCTTCTTAGCCATTACTCGAATAAAAAGGACGAATTAGAGGTCTTTGGATGGTGCAGGCCACTGCAATGGGAACATTTAGAAAGCGCTTTTACTCCTCTAATTGATTGGCCACTGCATGCACAAGCTAGCTAGTGATTGGCCCAAGGCCAGACGCTCATGTCTTCATCAGCTGCATGCAACGCAACTTCTTGAGCAAGTTCAAACATTTCTAATCGTTAATCAAAGCAACGCATTTGGAAATCTCAAGAAGACATTATTTATTACGCTTCCAATGTATGAATAGAGGCTCTTCGATCGAGTCAATCCACGCTTCAATGCCAAATTAACTAGATATTGACTTTATTTTTTTTTCTAATCTCTTTTCTCGTCTCTATCTTTCGCTTGAGTGCTGAATGTTTGGATAGAATATTCTTTGAAGGAAAATATGTATTTTGCAGATAGTGAGATTGGATGAAAAGAAACTAATAAATTGGTGTAGGATTATCAGAAAAATTTTTCGTTCTAGAGTTTTGTTGGTATTGAAGGAAGTAAGGAAGGAGAAGAGATGATGAAAAGCAAGAAATTTTGATTTTTAATTGACCTGGCGATATAGGAATGGATAGGTAATTAATTGGACTAACGAATATTTGGGTATTTTCAAGTGCGTTTTTTAAGAAACTTTGAGGATTATTAAAAGGATTGTAATGATTAGTTTGATTATGAGTTACATATTTAACTGAGATTTGAAAAGGGGAATTATATTGATTAATTTAACTATAAATAAATTCATTTTTGCAGGAGGATTTATATTCAGTCTTATTGTGTTACCTTTAAAAGGAATCTAGTTGAAATAATTGAGGGTTTATAAAATAGTAATTTTAAAATGTATAACTATATAACAATGTGTTTAAGTATAAATTGATTAGCTTTTTTTCATTTTAAATATTTATTAATTGTAACCAAAAAAGTTTAAAAATGAAATACAATACTTTCATAAGCAAATAAATATATTATACAAAATATATTTGCAAAAAAGAAATAATTTTCATAATAAATATATATTTACCAATAAACATTTTCGACAACGAAGGGTAATTACAATTTATTAAATGATGTAAATTGTATTCATTTTTAAAATGGAAATGTTATAAAAAAATTCTTATCGATTAGCTTTGACATCTATTTTTTACTCTATAAACGATCAGCAATTTAAGAAGAAATTTTGTTGATTCATATGTTGTTCACGCATTTTATTATCCGTCGGTTTTACTATTTTGTATTAAAATAATTCTTCCACTTCTTAAAACAATCGAAATTCAGATTATTTGTCATATTGAAATTTTTTTTATTTATTATTGTGATACTAAAAAATAAAATTAAATAGTGCTTTTCAAATTCAATGCTCTATGTGTATAAACATTTGCAACATTCATTGTTTTCTTAGTTTTTTTTCACCAATAACTGATTTGCAGTAAAAAAGCCTTATTTTTCTTAAACAGAAAACTGAACCTCGAAGAGGTTTAACTGCATCTGAAATATATTACTAGTAACTTGGCAAATATCTTTTCCTCTAATAAATATGTCATATTTATTTATTTCCTTATTTATTTATTTATTTCATAATATTTATTTCCTCTAATAAATATGCCATTATATATGACCAGTTTGTACCATGCAAAATCAAAGTTGATTAACAAACATCCTATTTGTAACCCATGTTTTCATTATTATATATATACGTACTACTAGAGCTCCAGGGGGTGAAAACTCTGGGGAAAACTTTTTTTTATGGATACAATATTTTTGAGATTTTGCTTGTCGTATGGGATAAAACTCGGGACACTCCTATCAGGCAGTGTTACTGTTGATGTGAAGCTTTTGTTATTCTCAATCGAAGTTCTTCTCAATCTCCATAAAGTCTGTAGGAACGAACAAATCCGAACATGAGTCTGCATATTTAGTTGCACAGTTTACTTGCATGCATAGTGAAACAGTAGTATGAGCTGTTTAGTTTTTTATTCTTGCAATCTTACAATATTGACGAAGTATTATTTATATTATTATATTATTACAGTATATTGCTTATTTCTAAAATATATTTTATAGTGCACTAGAACATATAGCCCGGCATAGAAGGGCTTCAGAAATTAAAATTTATTTACTCTTTTATTTAAATGCTCATCTGTCCAAAGTAGCATTTTCGCATTCTTCAATTCTGGCGTTGACGTGCGGACTGATGACCAATTGACAGCTCTGGCCTTTGGTACCACAGGCTTGATGTTCGAATCTTGTCTGTGGCATTGATGTCTGTAAGTGGTTCGAAATCCACTTTAAACAGATCCCGGTCTAATTATTCTAAGTATGAACAAAATGACCGACCAAACTGGCACTGGCCTTTCTTGATCTATAAAGTTTGTACTGATGTTCTGATATCTCAACAGTTTTTAAAGATCTATGAGCGAAATTTTTTTTTTAGACTCAATTCTGGTCTCTTTGAATAGTTTTCTTTTATTATTTCTCTTTCTTCTTCTTCCTTTTCTTACTTATCCATGGCTACAAAATTTTGAATATCAGGAAAATGAAGAATAAGAATCCATTCAATTGAATTACGATAATCAAAGGGAACTGGCAATGTACTTCAGATTACAACATTGGCCACCTCTTCAGGCTTATAGGAGTCTAATTTAAACCTCGATATCTTCATTGGTAAAATCGCAATGCATTTTTTTCTCTTATTTACAAAACATAATTTTACGCGTCCGTAGCCTATCTTCAAGTTGCACGTGCTCCCTGGGTAGTGCTAAATGAGTAACAACAGTGCAACCCTTGCTTATTCCATAAAGATTAACTGTCTCTGTATTGCCAGCTGCATTAGAACAATAGTATATTATGCATTTTACGTCAGCCTGTTTACGAACAGCTGTAAACAACAGCCTAATAAAATAAAGTCAACAATGAAAAATTCCCCAACCACAAAAAGTAGCCAATTTGGTGTAAAAACGTATTGGCTAATTTCTTAACGAATGTTGAATAAATTTCATTTTTTTCCCTGCTCATCCAGGTATTGTTTGATATGTTGCTCTAATGTCATTTTTTGCACACTTTATGTTAATTAGACCAGAACCTCTGTTTAACGTGGTTTCCGAGCCACTGGTGGACCCGTAATAGATGGAGGAAGATCAGTGTGGTTTGTCGCCCTACGATCATTTTGTGCGCACTTGTGATAATTATACCAGGACTTACTGTTTAACGTGGATTCCGAACGACTAACAAGGATCCATGCAATCCTCCAAGATTCGAACCTGAAGCTAGTTGCTCCTCTAGGATTTATATTAAGAATATCCCTTAAATTTTGTGGAGATTCGGAAGTAAAATGTGGCCGTACATAGATGGACATGCATATATTTTGGAAAATATACACAGTCCAGTCACATTAATGTGACCACCACCTACTTTCGATGTCAGCGTGAAATAACCAATCACAAAAGGCAGGTGGCAGCACTTGCAGTGGAGTGTATATAAAGAATCCCACATTCCACTTAAAGCCAGAATATACAAGAGTGTATATTCTGGCTTTTGACAGGTGGTCATATTAATGTGACTGGACTGTGCATATATACAGGTATGAAAATACAAATTTTTACAATACTAAGACTCTACATGACACTAATAAAAAAATTTCAGGTAATACTTTACTATAACTAAAATATATCGTAAATTCCGATTACGAGGACTCATTCTGTTTTACCTCTGAAGTAAAGAAAACGAGAGAGAGGAAAAAAAGGCTTGACAAAAACAGAAAACCGATTCGGACATCGAATTGAGATTAATTACCCCGCGAGGTAAGATGCGAAGACCGCAGCTTTTAATCGTTATAAATGAAGTTTTTAGCTGGAATGCAATGGCAAGGCTTTAGCTCTAATATGATTACCCGTTCGGAACCACCTTTTAAAGGAAAGAGATTAGTGGTAATGAATTTTGCCCTTCATTTGAGAAGACCTTCCTTTTTTTTTTTCATTTTTTGCTTTCGCTACTGCAGCATATATTGGAGAATATATGTATCAGAAGAAAATTCTTCAATTTTTTTCCTTTTTTTTTAGTTATAGTCCTTTTTTTTAGCTATATATTTTTCTTTCGGGGTGTTTTCAATTTTAATTGGCGTTTATTAATAAAAAGTAATCGGCATTAAAAGCTGAGAATGTGGTATTGTCATTTAAAGTTTCTAAGACATTTCTTTTCCTTTGTTATTTATTATTGTAGATTTATAATGGTGGTAATCGGACTTTTTTTTTACTTTAAAAAAAACTTTTGATTTAATTTTGAAGAGTTTTTTTTATAGTTTTTTTGTAAGAAAAATGTTAAAAATATATTTGCTTATGATTTGCATTTTTATATGTTTACACATTCGTGCTATTATTGTCGCTTTTAATGCAATAAAATCCATACAAAAACTGAAGAATCTTTATTCATGAAGGTTTAAATCAATTAAAAAGTAATTCAAATATGGTTGATTAATATAAAAGTAATATTAAGTAATAAAAGGGATCATAATCTCAAAATATAAGAAATGATTTTGTTTGGCAGTTTTAAATCTTATCTTCCATTTTATTATTACTGATGCCAGTTAAATGAAAGTTTCAATTGTATTAAGGTAATACGTTATTATTTAGAGAGTTAGCAATCATATTAGAGCTATAGCAAGGCTTTAGCTCTAATACGATTACCCGAGCCACCTTTTAAAGGGAAGAGATTAGTGGTAATGAATTTTACCCTTCATTTGAGAAGCCCTTCCTTTTTTTTTTTTTTTTTTTTTTTTTGTTCTTTCGCTACTTCAGCATATATTGGAGAATATTTGTATCAGAAGAAAATTCTACAAGTTTTTTTTTTGTTTTTTTGTTATAGTTTTTCTTTCGGGGTGTTTTCAATTTTAATTGGCGTTTATTAATAAAAAGTAATCGACATTAAAAGCTGAGAATGTGGTATTGTCATTTAAAGTTTCTAAGATATTTTTTTTTTTTTTGTTATTTATTATTGTAGATTCATATTGGTAATAATCGGATTTTTTTCATTTTTAAAGAAATTTTTTGTTTTCGTTTTTGAATTTTTTTGTATAGTTTGTTTGTGAGAAAATGTTAAAAATATATTGGCATATGATTTGCATTTTTATCATATGTTTACACATTCATGCTATTATTGTCGCTTTTAATGCAAAAAAAAGCCCACAAAAACTGAAGAATCTTAATTCATGGAGGTTTAAATCAATTAAAAAATAATTCAAATATCGCTGATTAAATATAAAAATAATATTAAGGAACAAAAGGAATATTATTCTCAAAATATAAGAAATGATTTTGTTTGGCAGTTTTAAATCTTATATTCCATTTTATTATTACTGATGCCTGTTAAATGAAAGTTTCAATTGTATTAAGGTAATACGTTATTATTTAGAGAGTTATTAATCATATTAGAGCAATAGCAAGGCTTTAGCTCTAATATGATCACCCCAGCCACCTTTTAAAGGAAAGAGATTTGTGGTAATGAATTTTGCCCTTCAATTTTTTTTTTTTTTTTTTTTTGCTTTCACTACTGCAGCATATATTGGAGAATATTTGTATCAAACGAAAATTCTTGAAAACATTGAATTTTTTCAATCTTTTTTTTAATCCCAATCTTTCGTCATTCACTACCAGAAGATTCAACTTTATCTAGGCTTCTTTTATTATTGCACCCACGTTTAACCAATATAATTTTAAGTGGATATTACAAAAATTGAACGCAAAAGGCTCAAAACATCATATTCTATTCTTTAAAATGGAAGAATATTTCTGCTTATAGGTTTATCATGCCCATCGCTGAAATAAACTCGAAGGATTTCAGTTAATATTGCTTGTCGAGATTCAATCCTAGCAATCTTGATTTAGAAACCAAGCCGCTTGGGTATTGCCATGAAAAATTCAACATTTACTGTATATCATAAAACAACAACAAAAAAACCCCTGACATATGTAATATTTATTATTTACCATTAAATATAAGAAACCCAGAAAAATTTAACTTTCATTCATTCTTTAAAACGCGAAGAAAGTTTGAAAAAATTAATCGACTTATTTTAGTAAAACAATAGTTTTTCAAAATTAATTAAAATAATAATTAAGAAACCTTGATTGAAATTTGATTGATTTTCCAATTGATTTCTTGTTGGTTTTTTAATTTAATTAGTAGATTTTTGTATCGCTTTCTATTTAGCCAGTTTTATAAAATAGCAACGGCAGGACTGCTTTTGGAAAACTTGGGATTTTAATATAAAGTGCTACGGAATTAAATTATTAACGATTATTTTAGCATCTGTAATTTATAATTAAATACACTAATTTAATTTTTATCTGAATGATTATCATGCAATGAGGAAAAAATGTAATGCCTAAATTTAATGGTTTAAATCAGGGGTCTTCAACCTGCGGCTCGCGAGCCGCATACAGCTCTTTGGATGTGAAACTGCGGCTCTTTAGTTCCATACGCAAATATTATTTATTTATAAAAAAAAAATTTAAAAAAAAAAAAACATTTTAAAATCGTTCTGAATCGATTAACGAGGAACTGAAGAACTGTTTCGTGATTTCAAAAACAAACCAGAAATCTTGAAAAAAATCAAAGATTTGCCACTATCCGCTAAAACAGTGCGCGATAGAATAGCTAAAATATCTTCAAATGTATCATATTTGCAGGTGGGAGATATTCAACTTTCTTCTGCCTTATCACTGGCTATAGATGAGTCTTGCGACATAAAAGACAAGGCCCAAGTTGCCCTTTTTGTCAGGCATATGTCTTCCCAAGGTCCAAAAGAAGAACCTCTAGGATTGCTACCACTCTCGCGAAAAACTAGACGGGAAGATATAGCGAATGCCGTGCAAAAATACCTTGAAGACAATAAGATCGATTTAAATAAAGTCGTTTCAATAGCAACTGATGGAGCCAGAAGTATGGCAGGAAAAAATAAAGGGGCAACAACGATTCTTCAGAGCAAAATAAACCACGAAATTCTTATATTTCACTGCATAATACACCAAGAAGCGCTTTGTGCCCAAACATTTCCGGCCGAAATAGTTGAGGTCATGAATTTGGTAATCAAGATTGTTAACACATCTTGTCAAAAGCACTCTACCATCGTCAGTTTAAAGAATTCTTAAACGAAATGGAGACTCAGTATTCCGACCTCCTTCTTCACAATAAAGTGCGATGGCTTTCCAAAGGTAAGGTGTTGAAACGTTTTGCTTTGTGCTTGAATGCAATAAATACATTCCTAAATAAAAAAGGCATTAATCACCCTGAGTTAGAGAACGGCAAATGGTTGCAAAAATTTTACTTTATGGTGGATATCACAGCGAAATTAAATGAGCTGAATCTAAAACTGCAAGGAAAGGGAAACCCAGACTATGTTTTGGTAGAAGAATTGGTTTGTCTTGAAGAAAAATTAATTCTTTTGGCAGAAGATATTCAGAGCGGTATATTACTTCATTTTCAATTTCTAAAACAATATCGTGATAAAACTAGTGCAACTGTTGACACGAGGTACTTCAACACAGTTATAAAAAAAATTAAAGATGAATTTGCTGATAGATTTCTGCAATTCAAAACCAACAAAACCCCTCTAGCATTCATAGTAAATCCTCTCAATACAAATAGTAACTAAATCCACATTGAGCCATTTGGAATTGATACTGGATCTCTAGAAAGGCAATTGATCGATTTAAAAAGTAAAGCTTTGGGGAGTGGAAAATTTACAGAGTTGAAAAGCAAGTTTGAAGAGTTGGAAGTCCAGAAATGTATGTACGTAACCCAACAAAAGTGGAAAACTTTAAAAGAAATGCCGCGAGTTAGTGGCACTTATATTCGACGCATGGAATAGTCTTCCCGATTGCTACAGTGAGGTGAATAAGTTAGCATTTCGAGTGCTGACTATCTTCGGATCGACATATTCGTGCGAGCAAGCGTTCTCTTGCATGAATATAATTAAAAGTAAAGTAAGAAGCCAACTAACAAATGAAAATTTAGAGTCGTGTTTGAAACTTAAAGCAACTAGGTTTTAAGCCAAATTTATCCAAACTGTATGTTATTGTTTTTTTTTTATTTTAAGTACAAATTACATTGTATAGTAAAGTTTAAATTTTCTACTTGAATAACTATGTAAAGCCATCGCTCCCATTGAATTTGTTTGTTCAGTTGTTTGTTATTGAAGTACAAGTTAGTGTTGTAAGTAAATGTATAATTGTTTTAATTTTTTACTTAAATAATAAGTAAGTATCTAATAATGAATAAATAGAATGATATAATGAATAAATAGATATGTTTTTTTATGAATAAATAGATTTTTTTTTATCAAAAAACTTTATTTATGCGAGTACTAACAAGTGGGCTAGTATTATTAAATCGGAGCTACTAGTATTAAATCCATATAGGTTTTAGTTAGCCCTAGCCTTCAAAAGACACGTGTATAAATTTGACAGCTGTTGCACTATTAGTATGGGAGTTATAACATTTTTAGTGAAGCAACTTTAGTTAGTTTGAAAAAATGGATAAAAAGGAATTTCATGTGTAAATAAAGCATTGCTTTTTGGCGAAAAAAAGTACTATTGAAGCCAAGGTTTGGCTTGATAAACATTATTCGGACTTTGCACCAGAAAAATCACCCCTAGAGAAGTGGTTTGCTAAATTTAAACGAGGCGAAATGAGCACCGAGGACGATGCACACAGTGGACGCCCCAAAGAGGCTGTTACCGACGAAAACATCAAAAAAGTCCACAAAACAATTTCTGATAACCGTAAAGTGAAGTTGATTGAGATAGCTGAGACCCTAAAGATATCAAAGGAACGTGTTGGACATATCGTAAAGGAATATTTGAATATGCAAAAGCTCTGTTCGAAGTGGGTGCCGCGCGAGCTCACAATCGACCCAAAACAACAACCAATTGCTGATTCTAAGCAGTGTTTGGAGCTGTTCAATCGTAATAAACCCGAATTTTTGCGTCGATATGTGACAATGGATGAAACATGGCTCCATCATTTCCCACCGGAGTCCAATCGACAGTCAGCCGAGTAGACAGCACGCGATGAACACTAAAAATGCTATAACATAATTAAAAATGCTATAACTTACATACTAATAGCGCAACAGCTATCAAATTTATACACGTGTGTTTTGAAGGTTAGGGCTAACTGAAAATTATATGGATTTAATACTAGTAGCGCCATCTATGTGTCAGCCTATGAACTTTTTAGCCCACCTGTTATTTATTGTTGGCAAGAAAAAATTTTGTGGCTCTTTAAAAACTTTGAAATTTGTAAATTGCCATTTTTGGCTCTTCCGACTCAAAAGGTTGCCGACCCCTGGTTTAAATTATTTGTTCTTTGTAATGCAGTTCTGTAACAATATTTTCAATTTAAAATATTCTGTTATCTTTTAAAAAGGTATGATTTATTTTATGCAATATTTATTCTAACTTAACTTCTTCTTATGTCATAAATGTCTAATCTGCATCTCCGATTTAATAGAGCTTTTTTGGTAAAAGTAATTCCTAAATATTATAATAAATATCTAGCTAAAATGTTTCACTACTGTTTACAATATCATGAATACATAATACTGTATAAAGATGTTTCAAAATTCAATACTAACACTATCCAGTTATAACAGGCTGCAAACCTGCCATTGTTATTTGGAGAGATACCTTTTCAATACCACGTTATACTTTTGAAGTTCATCTTGGGACTTTTCGATAACATAGACAAACCGCCATCGAAAACGCATCCATTCTCCCCAAAGATGTCATTAATTTATGAGGCAGTGAATAGTTGGTGGTTGAATTCACCTGTCAGATGTCTTTTGCACTCATTAATTTTAATTCATCATGTCATTGAATGCAATTATCTTTTGTTGTTCCACGAATGATCAATGCTTTGCTTAATTAAAGTAAAGAGTTCACCAGAGAAGAAGAAGAAATAACACGTTGGCGAACATTTTCCAGCGTAATTTTTTTGCTCTCAAAGTAGCTCTTAGTCCCCCTTTCCCTTGAGGATAATGCTTTGTGCTTAAGAGCTGCTGGCCAATAGCCAAGCTGCAATTCATCGAAGTTGGAAACGATTTTCAATAGAACACTGCTGCAATGGCTGCGAGAATTTGCAATATAGAAAGCGATTGCTCCAAATGACATTTGTAGAAATAAACAGTTGGGTTGAAAGATGCTTTGATCGGAAAATTTCCAAGTGTATTTAAATATTAATGCATGCATTTTTCTGTAAGGAATAATATAATTTAAACTGTTGTAAAAATATAATGAAATATAGTAAGGAATTCGTAAATGAAGCGTTTAAATTTACTTCGTTTGTGATATCTTAATTATTGAAAGCTAAATTTCTTATCGTGAAAATGTATTGGTTTCTTAATAAGGCACAAGTGAAATGTGAAATACACAGCTAGCGTGTTGGAGGGATTAGGTTCGAATTCGCTGGTGGCATTTGTTGCAGCCACTGGTTTCAGAAAGAAGATACTCCATGGTGATTTTGATAATGCGTATTATGTGTTTTATAGTATATCAATGGTTAGGCTACCTAGTAGGTAGGTTTCTTTCTGGTTCCTATCTAGTAGGAGTTAATTTCAGAAATTAAATCTTATAGGAATGTCTCAAGTCTTCTCTCCGCAACCATCAGTGAGTTTCTAGTAGCAAATATAAGCGGAACACAATAACCACTGATGTTCAACTAAAGACAAATTATATGATAATGCGATGCTCCATTACTTTATTCCAATACTAAAATATTGCTTGTTAAGAGAAATATGCCAATTTTGGCGATAAATTTAACAATATTGATGGTAGAATTAGAAAAAGTTCTGAAAAACACGATTTTCTTCTAATTTATTAGAATGGATTTTCTTCTATTTCGTGTTATTTAAATTTAATGCGATTTTCTTCAAATTTATATAATTTTCCCTTATATGTTTTAAAATTAAGTTAAATGAGCCATTGAATTCTAGTTCTAAAATATAATAATTAAAAAAAATTCCAAAGTAACTTTTTTGTTAACAATGGATAATGTGTGTTTCATATTATAGTGAAATGTTCATGTTTATATAATTTTAATATTGAATTTAATTCAAAATAGTTACTAAATAAAATGTTATAACATTATTGATTAGTAGTAAATTATGTGAACTTCTTTACATTTTACTTTAAAGCACGAGTGTTTTATAGTTAGTACAGTCTAAAAATATTTTGTGCTCCAAAAAGACATTCTTTTAATTAAAAATAATCGATATTAATCAATTATTGTAATAAATAAATTCATTTACATTTATTGTTATTTATTAATATCCTGTTTTCACCAACCATCCCTCAAAATATGTATGTAATTCTTTAAAAGACATTGAAAAATAAAAAGAAATCATTAATAATTAGAAATTTATTTTCCCAAATTTTATTAATTTTAATAAATTTAATTTTACGTGTAATTTTATTTGAGAATAAACGTAAACAAGATTGGTAAAAGCGCATTTGTAACAATTTTCCTTGATATACTAATAAATTACTCCCTTTTCTGTATTTTATTTTATATCGGATTTTATTCAATGTTACCATATTCTATGCTAATTAAAAGAAAATAAACGCATTTTCCAAATACATTTATTTCCATTATGTTCTCTCCCCCAACAATACTTTTAATAACTTAAATTCTTTAAGCAAAGACACAATTAATTCTAAAGAACATAGTTTTTTTCAAATTAATTACTATTGCTTGCATGATGTAAAGATTATTCGCCTTTTAACAACATAAAAAAAAGCCCCAAAAAATGCAAGGTTCTTTCTCAACTATAAATTTTCAAGCAACATGACCCTTAAAAAGAAACTAATATTTAATAAAAGAGAAAGGTTATAAGGCATCTGTACAAAAAAAAAAAAAAAAAAAAAATCCTCCATCAAGTTTGAGAACCACGCGATAAATTTTTACCAATTAGCTATTCAAATGAGCAACCAGATTTTATGAAATCACAAAAGAAGAAGAAAAAAAAAGCAGTTGATGGCAGCTCATCAAAAAGCGACCCACAAAAGAAGAAAGGCAAAAGTCATCCGACCAAAAAACGCCAATTTATCAATACTTTATATACCATGTCAGAGACACCCGTTACTTTTATTACGTAGATTTTGGCTTTTTATTGTGATGAAGTGTGTTATGCTGAGTTGTTTTTCTCCTGCCCTAGGGTGTGCCTTTCTCACCTATTGTGCCCGAGACAGCGCCCTGAAGGCCCAGTCCGCCCTACACGAGCAGAAGACTCTTCCAGGGGTAAGTGGGACATCTTTTGCAATTATTATCGTCTGATAGCAAAAGAAAGGAGTTCTTTCTTACTACTACAATACAAATAAATCAACATTTATTATTGTAGAGGTTTTTGTTATCAACATTTATTTTTTCAGAGAACTTTGTATCAACTTTTATTAGTTTTGTAATTATCAATGTCAACTTTCTTAATGATGCTTTAAAAATATCTTTATATTAAAAATGATCAAGATTTTTTTAGTAAGTTTTTGTGAAACTGAATTTAATTAAATTAAAATTACATCTACAAGGAAACTAATTAAAAGACATTATGACAATCTGATTAAGAAATTCATTATAATAAATCTGATTAAGAAATTCATTATAATAAATCTGATTAAGAAATTCATTATAATAAATCTGATTAAGAAATTCATTATAATAAAACTGATTAAGAAATTCATTATAATAAAACTGATTAAGAAATTCACTATAATAAAACTGATTAAGAAATTCATTATAATAAAACTGATTAAGAAATTCACTATAATAAAACTGATTAAGAAATTCACTATAATAAATCGATTAAGAAATTCATTATAATAAATCTTGATTAAGAAAATCAATTTTATGTCTATGGATAGTTTTATTAAATATAAATACAAGAGAACCAAATATATTGCCTACCAAGAAATAAAAATATTCTTAACACATATTTTGATTAAAAAATTACTTTTATTAAAATGATTACTAATAAATGTATTAAACATTTGTGTAAAATTTATAATGTAAAGCAAATATTCTGACGGCTTGAAAAATGTCCCGCACAATTTTAAAGAGTTATAAAAGAGATCAAATCTCCCTTTCTTCATAATTCTCGGGCCTTTAAACGGCGGTTGTTATGCAGGTTATAGCATTTAAATGCATCTGGGAGTAAAGGCGTTATTCTCCTTTTACGATTTACAATAGCATGCATAGCTTTACAAACGCAGAACTTACCAGATATCCATCTGATGCATGGGACAACAAACGGAAGTGAACTAGCATATCAGGAACTATATAGGAAACGATTCCTAACCAGTCAACCCCTATTAACTACTACTACTACTACTACTACTGCTGCTGCTACTACTATTATGCCACACTACATCACTGATGCTCCTTTACAGTTTAGTAACTATGTGGGGGACGTTGTTTATATAAATATGTCCATGGAAGGAATATAGATGATTTAATAAAATCAGGAGTATAGGTGAACGTTACAAGAATTATACAAATAGAACTGAATTGAAGGAGACTCGAGGATACAGTTCGATTCTTCTACCATTCGATTGTCATATTAGAAAAAGTTTGAGTTTGTGGATCACTAGCTCTATGTTAATGAACCGGATTACAATTCTCAAAACTACTGGAGTGAAAAAAATTATGTGACATACATTTGAGCTCACACCTTCCCCCACCTACTGTTTGATTTCACCTGATTATGAGGCACCACTAGCTCTTTGTAAATGAGCTGGTCTACAACTCTGAAAACTATTGGTGTGAAAGAAATTATGTTACATACATCGGAGCTCAAATCTTCCATACGTCACCCGGTTGTGAGACATTGAATCTAATAGAAATTTTTACATGAACACTACTACTGATACTTCTTACATAGTATCCAGGTCTGAAAGTAAGGATAATAATTTCCATACACATTTAGGAACCTGCAATATCTGCACTACAGCTTGACTCCCCAGCATACAGACGAGACGTGCATGCAGATAATTAATGTTATTTACAGACGAGGCAAGATTCGAAAGAGCAGGTCTAATTAATATACACTACGTATTTGTATATATCCGACAAAACCATTTGTATAGCAGCAAATATTTTGGGTTAGTTTAGAGCATTAGTTTTTATTGGACTGTACATACCATCTACTCATCGATTGGAAAAGCGCACATATTCCATCTTGCTATAAGAGTTATTGCTGGAATTTTTGACCAAAATGTTTTCTTTTTTCGAAGCAGAATCTTGTTACTTATAATAGTTTCCCCATTTTATCACTGATGTCTGGAATCCGATGTTCGCAAACCATTGCATAGTTCGAAGTATATAAACACAAGGATATCATGATCATCAGATTTGACATGTTTAGATGAATTTTTATATAGATAATGAAATTACCCTATTCGATATCCCCATTGCCTTTAAACAAGTTATTGTTGCCAGGCTATCTATTCCTGTTTGCAATGTTAGAGATGTATCTGTTATCTTTGTAGATATATGATCACCCATACTTTGACTGTGTGAAGCAGTCTCCAAGTAAAATGTCACCCGTTTAAGTAACTGCTGTAAAACCGACCGCAGTCATTAAACAGTTAGTAGGCCTGATTTTTATTTTTTTTTTTGTTTAGCTCGATTTTTATTGCACCATATATGCACCATTTCTTCATTTTCAGCGCTCAAATGTGACATTTCCGGTCACACATAACAAAAAAATCTTATTTTGGTTTCCTTTATCAATTTTTACAAATTTTTGAGTCCTTTTATGGTCACGCAGTCTTAAAAATAACGTTGACTTTTTGATGTTTTATGTTAAAATCTATCAATAATTAAAGCCATTTATTGAAATATTTTTAAAAATTTAATATTCGGGATTAAAAAAAATCCACATTACTACACAATAAAATATTTTCTTAAATATATTTAGAAATGAAATTTTTATATAAATTCCATCCAAATATAAATAAATAATTTTTGAATAAAACAATATTAAGAAATATCTGAAATATTTCAACCAAATTATAATAAATTAACTTAAGTTATTTTCTACATTTAGGTTATAATACAGTATAATTACATAATTATTTATAAATTAACTAGTCATTAGGAGTATTGCAGTTTTGGAGACTGTCGCATCAGGAGATATTTTTCATGTAATATATTTGTGAAAAATAGTATATTAATAAGATTTTGGACAGAATTAATATTTATCATCCGCTTATAGTTTTCATTTTGATGATTAATCATATACATACAAAATTCATGTGACTGAACTTTTGGTAGAAATCCAAAAAGGTTTTAAATATTAGGATAAATTTTCATATGTTATAATGCCAAGAAGTTATTTAATCAGAATAACTCTCATTTAATAAATCTATTTTAAAATTATAGACATATATAATATACTTATATATAACTTAATATACATATTCTGTAATAACATTATATAATATAGCAACATTCTGTGTAATTTTACTTATCCCATTTTTTAAAGAAATTTGTGCTAAAATGAAATTACTCAAAAATATTTTTTTCCACTACCTGGTAGGACATAATTTTCCATTCTAATGTCAGATGATTAGAGTATCCAGCGTTGCTCAGGATGCACTACAGTGCTACGTTGCACTATTTTGCCACAACAAGAAATTGAAACTGGCATAATTGGTATGTGGGAGATTCAGATTTATCCAACATTGTAATTATCACTATTTTTGAAGTAAAAAAAAAGACGTAGAATTTGTGAATGAATATTTCCGATAATCTTGAACTTAATTAATTTTTAATTTTTTTTGGGTAAAATTTTATAACCTTCACTGAAGTAAACTTTATAAAATATGATTTAATATTCTCTATGAATATTTTTTTTTTTGGTTTATATTCTATTTATTAAGTTACACAGTCTATGGAACTTATTAATAACTTTTATATTATCACATAAAAGTTGCTAGACAGGCTATGGAAATTTGATAACTTTTAATTTTATAATATAAAAGTATTTAAGAAGTCTACAAGTTTTGTCAATATTTCTATGATTACAACTGAGTATTATCTCAATAGTATAAAGATAAACACCATTGCACTTAAATGAATAGTTTTAAAAAAATTAATACACTGAAGGCATAACATCCCACCATGGACAGCGGCGCAGTGGTCGACCGCCTGCACTTAACGACCGAAACGTTCGCAAAGAGTCGTAAATTCTAACAGACCAAGCAACACTGCGTCAAACAACCGCAGAAATCAATGTGGGACGTACAAGGACTTGTCTGTTAGAACTGTGCGGAGAAATTTGGCTTCTTGGGCTATTCCAGCAGAAGACCGACTCGAGTGCCTTTACTGACAGAACGACATCGCTTGCAGCGACTCGTGGGCACGTGAGCATATCGGTTGGTCCCTAGATGAATGGAAAACCGTGGCCTGGTCCGATGAGTCACGATTTCAGTTGGTAAGAGCTGATGGTAGGGTTCGAGTGTGGCGCAGACCCCACGAAGCCATGGACCCAAACTGTCAGCAAGGCACTGTTCAAGCTGGTGGTGGCTCCGTAATGGTGTGGGCTGTTTTTCATGGCATGGACTTGGTCCTCTGGTGCGACTGACCAAACATTGACTGGAAATGCTTATGTTCAGCTACTTGGAGATCACTTGCAGCCATTCATGGACTTCATGTACCCAAACAACGATGGGATTTTTATGGATGACAATGCGCCATGTCACCGGCCACAACTGTTCGCGAATGGTTTGAAGAACATTCTGGACAATTCCAACGAATGATCTGGCCATCTAGATCTCCCGACATGAATCCATTGAGCATTTATGGGACATCATCGAGAGGTCTGTTCGTGCCCAAAATCCTGCACCATCAACGCTTTCATAATTATGGACGTCTATCGAACAGCATGGCTCAATATTCCTGCAGAAGACTTCCAACGACTTGTTGGTCCATGCCACGCTCGAGTTGCTGCACTTCGCCGGGCGAAAGGAGGGCCGACACGATATTAAGAGGTATCCCATGACTTTTGTCACTTCAGTGTATACTGTATGTATAAAATATTAATTTACTTTTTTTTTTAAATCTCTCCAAACAACAATCTTCTTCCCAAAATCTCTCCAAACTAATTCAATCAACTCTAATTGGTTGAATTAGATTAAAAAAGCTCTATTCAAGACATTTATTTATGAATTTATAGCAGTGAAAAAAAAATATATTTTAAGATACTAAAGTGAGTATAATTTAGTATGCTCTACTATCTAAAATATTACAGTAGAAAACAAACAAGTAACATAGAAATAAAAATAAACAAACTTTCACATACCAAAAAAGAATAGTTTAACACTCTTACGTGTTACACAAGTTTTTTTAACCATAATGTTTTATGTTTCGACAGTATACACGTTTTTACAGTTTCTCAAGCAAAGTTACTTGCTCTTTTGAGATATTTGTCTGGGCGGGAAGTTTATGATCTTGATCTTAGCTGTTGTCCGAAAGTAGAATCCTGTTTACACTGTCGTACTTATTGACAAAAGCCGACAGAGATTGTTTCCGCTCTATAACTTGAAGTTTTGTTCCGGACATTGTAGTGAAGTATCAAGTAAATCTCTTTCAAGAAAAAGAAAAAAAAAACTTGCTTTTACTTTTTTTGTTCTGTGTATCAAGTTGAATAATGTCAGACGTGAATCAACCCTGGCTGCTTAGTAATTTATTTGTAAGAATCTATTGATACTTATGTTCCAGCCTTTCTATATTAGGCACTTTGAAGTAAACATATTTATCAACAATGATAAATATTCCCATGATAAATGAATATGCGTCACTTTCTGAATGGTGTTATAGATTAAAAAGTAGTTTTAGGGATATATTCAAAGATGTTTTTACCTACTTTTCAAAAAAATAATTTTCATCAATTATTTTTTAATCATTATCAAAGACTCTGTAATAATGATCCTAACTTGTGTCGCCTAATTTTAGTAAAAAAAAATGCTTAAGGAATAGTTTTGCTGAGTAAAAATTATTAAGGAATAGTTTTGCTGAGTAAAAATTATTAAGGAATAGTTTTGGCGAGTAAAAATTCTATTGGGGATTACAAAATTAGAACCCAGAAACAGACCCAATAATAACATACAAGACGACACATGATTA
>BPLQ01012471.1:0-40900 GCA_021605075.1 Caerostris darwini | reverse complement strand
TGCATTTTCCAAGTGAAACCATTGCCTAATAAACTATCTTTAAGTATAACAGTTCGAATATCAGATTATCAGTATTAGAATATCAGATTCAGTTTCAATTTCAGTTCCATTTTATGTGTTATACTTTATTATAAGTGTTACTTACAAAACCATAAAACAGCAGATAACTAAAACAAAATAGATAGCAACAGATAAATAAACTAAAAAATAATGTTTCTTAATTATTATTATAAAATTTTGAAAAATCTTATCGTTTAGATCGATTAAAATACACAACAAAAACACTTTTGTGGTATTTGGAGAGATAAAGAGAGAAGAATTTCACTATATTATAAATGGATAAAATGTAAAATAAATTGATTTGATTTAAAAAAGTATTCAATTGAATACCAAATTTAATTCATTAATAGTAAAATATATTAATTACTGAATAAAATTAATTAAATACTATTTTTCAATACAAATATTTAAGAGCTATGTTTGTTCTTTTTATTAATTTTAAAATAAAATTCATTTTTTTTTTTTTCAGATGCATCTTAAATGCAATTTGATGTCAAAAGTAATTCTGAATCAAAACTGAAATGCAGGACAGGATTAATTAACCTGTGTAATTTAAAATAAATAACATCACAAATAAAAATAAAAAAAAAAATTAATGACAGCTAAACGTTTGATCAAAATTACAAAGAACTTAACGAAGTTGTCAAAAAAATGTTTTCGAATTTCTGAAATTCTTGAATTGACTTTTAAGTTAACGTGACACGCGTTTTTTTTTTTTTCTTAATTATCCTTTTTCTTTGATTAAATACAAATGAAACAAAAATGCATAGTTTTAATTTCCACTTTCATAAAGAACAGAAAAGAATAATTTATCCAGCTTGCGATTCTTAATCAATGACAATATATTTTATAATTTTATTCTTTTACATTCCTTATACTTATCATTCTCAAAAGAAAAATTTTATATTCCTCTCTTCCTTTTCGCCTTACGTGATTGAAATAATTATTTTGACGTTTTTAAATCAATTCAAATGTAATTTTGGTTTTTTGTTAACTTTATTTCTGTCAAGTGTAAATAAATACATACAGCAGAAAAATGTTCAAAATATGTATAAATGCTTAAAATATAAAATGTTTGTATAAATGCTCGGAAAGTTTAAATTATTTTATTTATAATACTCTATTACATTATTTTAATGTTGTTGCATATTTATAAAATTCTCTTCTAATAAAAATTATATGCAAAAATATCCTATTTTTCACAACAAAAATGAAGCACACTTAATAAATCACATATCAACACAAAATTTTTTCAGCAGGTTTTTTAATGCCAAATATGAAAAAGGTTTAATTTTAAAGGTTATTGTGGGGTGATTTCATCCATATTTTAAACAATATTGATTAAAAACCGGTAATGTTTTTGTCTGGTGTATATCTCTTCTCATTGTCTATATTGTAATTCCTTAGAAACACAACCAATAATGACATTACGACATTGTAGAAGACACTGTATCTCATTGAATAACTTTAAACTTGGCCACATTGTCAAACTGGCGGCTCATACAAAGCTATATGCTGTTAGGCAATGTTGGACAAATCTGTTGCCAGAAATTATTGTTGCAATGAACTCATCGATGAAATGAATATTCTGTGAAGCCAAGAGAAACTCAGTTGAACTTGCTCTAATAGCCTCATTTTCCGTCATGCAACATGCTACACCCTCTTCTGGATCATCCGTGGTACTTTCTACTGTGTCATGAATATTGGTTGCACTCAAAATATCTTTAAAGACCTTTGACCCAGTGGTTCCCAATTGTATTTGTCCAACCATCTACTTTTCAAATAAAACAAATTACTGAAAGCCCACTAGGAAAACTCCTTTATTTAAATAAATAAACAAAAAAATATAGTAAAAAATTTCAAAATATTTCATATTTTACATATCTATGCATCTGGCTGTAGTAAATAAATATGCTGTACATAAGACACCTTGAAACTTCAACTTTATTAAATTTTTAAAATCAACCAAAGTAAAAATTTTAAACACAGATAAACTTCTAGATAATGAAGGAAAATAAGAAAATAAAAATTGCGAATAGCATTAAAAATGATGCTAATAAAAAAGGCGAACCTGGGGCATTATTGAATTGAACTAATTATTGCTATTTTTGAATTAATACTCGATTCTACTTTTGTCAGCAGTATTCTTAAATTACTGCGATTTGCTATTTGCAGCGGAGTTTTTTTTATAAATTCGTGACTGCTGTAAAAGTCACACTAAGCATCATCAAGGAAAACTAATTCTTCTATTCTTTCTTTATGTTTCAACTACTTATGCCAATTGTTTTTATTAAACGCCCCTTAATGGATCTACTACCTCCTTCTAGGGGTTGTATTGTTCCACATTGGGAAACAATGCTTTAACTTCACAACATCTACAGCGTTATCTGGAGTGGTGTCATAATCGATTATCAACTCATCTAGCAGACTGGCGAAGAATACCACTTCCATCATTCTCTATGCAGTTTACAATCGCTTTCGTGCATGGAGGTACCAGGCCATTTGCATCAATTAGCCTTTCTTTTACATAAGCACATTATCATTACCCCTGATATGTTCTGGGTTATCATTTGCAACAGTATGTCAACCCTAATCCTCTGAGTACAATTTTATTAATGCAACTTTATATTGATGACATCGTGCAGCAATTTGGGTTGTTTTTTATAGTAAGTCATTCTGGGGTTCTCTTGCAACAAGATAGTTATTGGACATTGTTGGTCCAATCCTTATAGGACTTACATAAATCTAGACTGCTTTCTTGCTTTGATACTCTTGTAAAATCGCCAGAATGTTCATTAATTGAAAGCGTGTATGACATAATGGATCGCCAGAACTGGTCAACCCATATATCGCAGATCTGGAACATTGATTCTGAAATGCTTGGAAAAATGTATTAGGATAATTTTATTCCTTACATGAACTTATAGTCACGAATTGCCGCTAACAAACATGAATTTCTGTCTGGAGAAGTATAATCAATTACTGATTTGAACATTTCATGCACAATTTTAAATCAATGATGACTCTTATGACTGGAAATTTTAAATCTTTTAATTACTTGTGGTGCAAAATTATACATATTCCGTTAAAAACACATACTTCATTGTGCTTTTTTTTTGTTGTTTTGCAAAAGAGTTTGTATTATTTTTGTATAAGAGAGAGTTGTATTATTTTAATGTATAATTATTTATTATTAATGTGATTAAATTATTTTTTTATTAAATAGAAAATATTATTAAGATGTTTATATTATATTATAAACACCTCATCAAAAATTACGGAAAAGAATAAAAATTTATTAACTTAACACAATTACATAGTACATGGGAACTATACCATCATGATGTACATTTTTTAAACACATGGAGGACTTTATTTCCTCTTGTGTATCCCATAATGAAAGTAATAATAATTAACTCAAAGTGAATGGCCAGCAGCATTTTCTAATCTTATGAAGAAAAAAAACCTGAAAGCTTCAAATAACCAGTTAGTAGATGCGATAAAAAAAGCATTTTTTTTTTTTTTTTTACTCCAAAAAAAAATGACTGCATGTTCAAAACTATAGATTTAAAATTAGATAATTTAGATTAACTTTAGATTTAAAGAAGTATATTTTTATAGTTAATGAATATATTTTAATCTTAGTGTATTTAAAATGAAGTATAATAGTTAATGATTTGAATATAAGTAATCTTGAAATCTTTATTTTTAAATACTGATGATATCCTATTACAATTAGTTTATTTTATTATAACTTAGTGCTATATCTATTTTCTTATAACTTGAATTTACTATTCCGCTTTTCCCTTAAAACAAAACATTTTCAACCTCTCCTCTGAGTTATTAAAAATTCTACTGGGCCTAGAATATTAACTTCTTAAATAGAAAAAGAAGAAACAACAAAAACTTCCTCCTAACTAATCTTGTTACGTACGAAGTTAAGCCTCAAGCTAGACATGTTCCATGTGATGAACAAAAAAAATAAATAAAAGGGAAAAAGAATATAATCTCGTGTTTTTCGTTTTCCAACAGAAAAGACTCTGACGCGTGAGGCTGTAATGAGTGTCATTTTCACTTAATTACTGACTGGAGAATATTTTACACAGCTGACTAATCTTGTAAAGTTTAAACTAACTTTTTCCCAAAAAAAAATAATAATCTTTTACTTAAAATTATTGCACTCTGTGGGATTCTGTTCTGTGCTAATAGCAGAAATATGCTCTTCTAGTATCTGACAGCTCTAAGACTTGTGCGTTTTCTATTATAAGAAAATGTGCTGGAAATATATTTTTTTTCTGAAAGGTTCTGAAATTGAATTCTGAAAATTTTTTGCTTAGATTTAATATTAAAACAGGAGTATTTAATTCTGTGTTTAATACGCTCATCTCATCTAATCAGTAAGCAATTAATATATTACTGAATATGATAAAATTGCTTAATTTATAAAATAAAAGGAACATCAATAAAAACATAACTAATAATTAATTAATAGTGAAAACAAGGCACAAAAATCATGGTAAATCATATAAAAGGAATACATTCAGCGCACGCAGGTTACCATTATAACATAATAGAGGATTAAGGGAGTTGTTGAGAGTATTGTAAGAGTCTGTAATTTGAAGTGATTAATATGAAATTTAATTCCCTCTTATATGAGTAAGACATCATCATCTTCATTAGAGTATTATTGTTTTATAATACTTAAAAATTTGACTAGAACTACAGATATGTATATATTCAATGCTACACAGTATATTCAATGCTACCCCATTCCCATTTTGCCACCACAATTATGAACTAGCATTAAGGACCGCATCTGAGGATTTTCATTTTCCTTCCCATCTCCTCGAGTCAAAGGATTGTCGAGTTTACTGTTTTATCTTACTCCTCTACGATAAAAATATGGTTCAAAGTCAAGCTCCTTAATTTTGAAGGCCAGTACTATGTCAACAAGACCTCTTCATCCCTACTCTCTATAATGTAGTAATTATTTTTCAATTATTATTCATATTTTAATTTTTCATATTATATGTAATAATACAATATTTAATTTTAGGGGCCTGAATGGCCGAGTGGCTTTTTTACATATTATATGTAATAATACAATATTTAATTGGGTCGTATAGTTGACTTTGCCTTAAAGCATCAAAGACAAGTGTCTAAGTGTTTGTCAGATGCATTAGAAAAAAAAAACAATATTTAATTATTATAGTTGACTGGTTTAAGCTTTTACAAAGTTGTCTTTTTCTTATGTTGAGCATTTCTAACTTTTTTTTATCGGTCTCTACTTTCAGTAAAACCATTATGTTTGAGAGATATTGTTATTTATAAAAACCAAAAAACTAATGTTACACTTTTTCGCTGCAGATTATTCTAGATTTTAACCCAAAAAACATTATACACAGTGTTTTCCAAAAGTTCCAAGACTGGAAACAACACAGACAACATAGCCCATAGAATATACTTATATTTGATATTAAGCTTCTGCATTGTCTCCTTCCAATTCAATACAATGCTTGGCACTAGCGTACAGGTCCGTAAAACCCTTGTGTAACGCCTCCAACTTAGACACTCCACCGATGTCACTGCATCTTCAATTTCCTCTCTCGACGGCAAAAGCTGTCCTCCCGCAAAAAATTGGTTGTTGTGACCGGTCAAGATCCAACGTTTTTGCAAATCATTGTCACCGGAGATGAGACTTGATGTCTCGAACGCAATTCGGTGATAAACGCTCAAGGTACTGAATAGAAAACCAGAAAAGGAATCTTGCGATAAAAGTTCACTCTTCGAAATCTGAAACGAAAACGATGCTGATCACCTTTCCTGGCAGTAGAAAAGCCAATCATTGAGTATTTCGTCCCCACTGTGATTGGGTCATTATAAAAGATATTTTTGATCGGTTTTTGAAACTAATGTGGCTTGTGAAGGCCAATTTGTTGGACAATGGAAATTGGTGCATCTTGCACGACAATGCATTGCCTCACAAATCAATCCTTTTACAGCAATTTTTAGTAATGCGCATTAACCACCTTTCTCTCCGAACTATGTTTTATTTTCCAAGTTGAAGTTGGAGATGACTGGGCAGTGATACGGGTCAATATAGGAGATTCAAGCTGTGATATCTGTACTCAATAATCACTCAAAAGACATTCCAGAAGACGTTTACGAACCTGTACACACGTTCAATGCCTTGTATTGAATTGTAACAAGATTATGTAGAAACTTAATATCAAATGCAAATAATCTATTGCGTTATGCGATCAGTCCTGGAACTTTTTTCAATACACTGCATATAGATTAATTTAATTTTTAAGATGTTTATATTTAACTTTTCCAATGATTTCAATAGCTTACATTATGTTGGTTATTCCTTTCAATTGTGCAGAACATTAAAAATAAAAATTACAGCATATTAAAAATTATTTATCACAAAAGTTATTAAAGCGCAGAAGTACGAACATTTTTATTATTTTCTTGATCAATTTCTAAATATTTTAAAGAGAAATTTTCTTACATGCAGGTAGATAGTGATGAATTTCCTTCAAAAAGAATTGGCCTATGGGTCTTTATCTTTGGAACATACATATATAAGTAGAATTCAAAAAAGGTTTCCATAAAAACCTGTCTGCTGTAAAACCTGTCTGGCATTTTTACTTCTATTTCCTTAATTATAAGTGCAAAAATTACATTTTATTAAAGTTCTTTAGAGTGGAAAAGAGTTTCGTCCTAAATGGATTAAGTCACTTTATCGAAAGACTGGTTAATGTCAATTATTATTTTTCTTTCTTTTTCCTTTTAAATAATTTAGCTTAATAATATAGCCTCTGTTAATTTGTTTTTGCGATGATTATGGATCTGTATTTCCAAATAAATTATTTCTTTCAAATACCAGGTATTTTGACCTGAGTCATTCGTCACTAGAACAGCAAATTTGTAACAGATTCATAATTACCCATGCTGCACCATGGTGTTTCTGCTACATTACATCTTCATTTATCAATACAATTAGGTACAAACGTTCCTAAAGGGAATATTTGGGACTTTGTACCCTCTTGTTTTGCTGCTCAAACAAAATGAAATACCTTACACATAGATAAAGAAGCTTTTGGTTCAGCATCGCCCAGTTTCAAAACAAGCTCTTTACTTTCGAAAGCCCAACACGCTATCCGCCAGAGTTCTTGGACACTTTTTTCAGATAGTCAGTTAATTGCGTGACTTATTCTTCAGTTTAATTTTAAAAATGAAACTCATCTAAAAAAAGATTTAATCTGAGATTAATCTTTATCTAATCTTCTCATCTAAAGATTTTTCTTCGTATATTTTTTATTTTTATTTTTCATTCTTTTGTTATATTCTTCTTCTGTATAAAAAATTAATCACATTTTTATGACTTATTTTTTGATTTCTTAATTCTTTTACAGCCGAATACCAGTAATCCGACTTAATTGAAACAGTCATCAACTCAGGTTACTGATCAATCGACTAATAAAAACCTCGCTATTACAAAACCAATCCATCCGAATTTATAAACAACATTTTTGTAAACTAAGTTCATTTTTGTAAACTAAATTAAAATCTTTCAAACAATACAATATATTTTAAATTTATATTCTAGATTTAAATTTTCACTTGAATTATAAATTTATCTATACATTGATTTCATCTTTGTGTTTCTAAATACATAACACAAAATGAATTTTGTTTGAATTGATAAGATGTTATTTTGAAAATTAGATTATAAAACCTATTAAATATATTTCTAATTTAATGTTATATACACAGCCCACACACATCAGAGACTAAAAATATGCTCATATTCTGTTTTGAAAATTGTTTTGAATTATTTTAGTAAGAAAACAGTACGAACTAAAAGAAAATTTCAATTCATCTTGCAAATAATAAGAAGGTATTCAACGTTACAAAGAGTCGTCTGTATTGAATATTAAAATCTATTCACATTGATGGAATCTCTATCAAAATAGCAAACTCCCAACAACATATATTATATCCCCTTTCAATTCTCATGAAAGGAATTTTCACATTCAATAGGCGGTATAGAAAGTGTAAACCACGATGAATCCTATTTTGCATTTATAATCACGTCCATTTCCTCCTTATATGCAAATCATCCTTATGAATTGTATATTGAATTCTCGAAGTCTATTCCTGTATTATTTTGTTTGACTTTCTTAAATGCAGATTGATATTTATATTTTAAATTATAAATATTTTCTTTACAACTGCAAATAGTTTGCATGCATCTGTATGAATAAAGCATTTAGTAGATCTAAAAGATCTAGTTTAGAATTATTTTAAGTATTTTATAGAAGTCAAATTTATTCGGAGAAATACAAAAGAAATGAGTAAAAAATAATGTGAAGAAAATAGGAAATAAATACATATATTGCAAGAATCCTAATATGAAATAAATTTATAAAAAGATAATTGCATTTAATTTTTTTCTATAATGAAATGAAGACATTTTCAAAAAACCTTTTAGCCTTTAAAATAAAATGTTATTTAATATTAATACATTTTTTATATTGACTAAAATTGGATTTCTACGAAATACAAAGATTTCATGTCGTAGGACGCCAGAGAATAGGAAGACTATGCTTTACCCACTAAGACTTCTGATTGAATGGAATTCTACGACGTGAGATTTTAGTAACGGTGGAAAACCATTAATATAAAAATTTGAGGCAAAAAAAAAATTTTAATTTTAAATTTTGTAGCATAAATTAGCACCTTGGAGCATAAAACTTTTATCTGATTATTTAATTTTTTTTTTTTTTTTTTTTTTTACTTAGGATATTTTTTTTTTTTTTTTTTTTTTTTGTATCAACAATCTAACGACTACTTTTTTAATGAAATCTATCTATTTATTTTGAAAATATACTAAATATTTAACTTCCTAATTAAGGAAATTGGTTCAAAATCAGAGAAATGAAGCTAAATCAGATATTATTGTGGGAATAATTTAAATGCAATTATTTATATTGAGAACGAGTGTGCGAGGTGTTTGGCTTGAACCCGGCAAACGAAATTGAATCTAAAACATCCCTGTCTATTCCAGAAATGAGATGGAGAAATCTGTAAGCCAAAAAATACTTTTGCTGGGTTCGAGCTGGTTGAGAGAAGAATGCAAACACTCCATATGCAGCCCATGAGGAGTTGTTTCTAAATTGGAGTACAAAATGTGAATGCAGAAAAACAAGTCCCCAGTGGCGTACCCTATGTAATACTGAATTTGCAGCAAATTCTCCTTTTTAAAGATGAATAGCTCAGAAAAAAATGGCCGATATTTGACAACAACGGATATATTTTTGTAGATTTATGTGAATCTAATTTTCATTTTTTTCTTTTTAGTTAAGTTCATTTTGTTAACTTATTTCTTACAACAGGACAAATTTTATTGTTCAGTTAGTAAATGACTTCTAACAAGTTATGAAACATATATACAGCTATTTATTTCGTAAACACAATCTGCAATACATTCAAAGCATTATTCTTGGAAGAAAACTTAGTGTAGTGAGTTCTAAACTAACGCTTTCTCACTAAATGTCCATTAATTTGGTAAAGAAAATAAATTCAATCTTACTTTATTATCGTTTCATTAATCTAATTATCTTTATTATCGTTTTATCTAATATTCTCTAATTATAGACAAGCATACAATAAATGACATTAATAGTGCCTCGCTTAAAATATAATGTAATTTAATCGAGCGCAGAAATAATTGATAATTCATATCACATAACAATGTGTGCATATCTAGATATAAAAAACTGGGGAAATAAAATTATAATCATTAAATTATATCTCATAGTAACCTACAATTAGTTTTTCAGACTCAAAGTTGTAAAGTCAAGTGTATTCCTTTTGGTTATCCAATGATTTCAGTGCAAATTAATTAAATTATAGTCTCATTATAATCATTAAATTATTGTCTCTCATAGTAACCTATAATTAGTTTCTCCGGCACAAAGTTGTAAAGTCAAGTATTTTCATTCTGGTTACCCAATGATTGCAGTACAAGTAAGTGCTTCTGACTTAGTCCACGTATATTATTTTCTCGTAGTTTCGTTTCTTTTGACAAATATCCCTCAATATAACTCATAAAATCAATGCTTGCAAATGCCTTGAATATAGAAGACCTTGGGTACACATGTATAATCTTCTTTACAAGTTTGTTAGCGGTTCGGAATCCACGTTAAACTGTAGGTCCCGATCTAATTAGCCTAAAGTGTGCACAAAATGACAGTAGAGTGACAAACCAAATCAAACCTTTACATGAGTATATGGATACCAGAATGTCTATCCATGTATACATGTGTCTCAATTCACTTAGAAGGCGATCACGTCATTCTCAATCCATGTATATACGAATAGTCAAATTAGAGTACCGAGTTTCTTTTTCTTAATTATAAATTGCTTTGTTACATTTGTATTTTTGCATGTAATGTATTGGTAAAATTCCCAGAAGTTTTAACAAAATCGATCCAATCATTTGACAGCTATCGAGTTAACATTAACAAACTTGGCGTGTACAGCTACAAAGACGATGTACTAATAATCCATTAAAATCAAGCTTGTCGTGCTGACTTAATGCGTAAAATCCCGCTTGTTAGTGGGATCGATATTTAATGTATGCATATGCATTGCCCTGAAACATGATTTTTTTTTTAACTTACATGTGACAAGAACTCGAATACTCCCCCTAACTACATGGATGCTCAAATTTTGAGAGACTCTAATAAATAATAAATACAAAACAATCAAACAGCTAATGATGAATAGAAAAATTCTTCAGCTGCACAATATGTTTAAAGAAGTGCTTCTCCTCCAGATTCTTTTAATCGCCTCTTGAATTTTACCACAGAAAGCATTGAATTAATAGTGTGATCGATATTTAATGTATGCATATGCATTGAACATGATTTTTTACCGCGTGTATGTGACAAGAATATTCAAGACTTCGGATACTCTCCGTAACTGAATGGATGCTCGAATTTTGGGGGACTGTAATAAAAATTATTCTCCAGAAACCCGGATATACTGGAACGTAGGTTTTCACCTGCATTTACTACGTCTACGACTAAACGTGTCACCGGGTACCCATGTATTAAGGAGCTTTAATTAAAACTCATTTTTTTTTAAATTATAAACAGAACAAACGAACAGCTAATGATGACTGCAAAAATTCTTCAGCTCCGCACAATATGTTTAAAGAAGTGTCTCCCATCCAGATTCTTTTAATCACTTCTTGAATTTTACCACAGAAAGCATTGAATTAATAGTATGATCGATATTTAATCTATGCATATGCATTGAACATGATTTTTAACGCTTGCATGTGACAAGAATATTCAAGAACTCGGATACTCTAACTAACTGCATAGATGCTCGAATTTTAAGGATTGTATTAAATACCACACCCAAAAAACCCAGATATAAAAAACTGGAGTTTTAACCCGCATTTACTATGTATACGACTACGCGTGTCACCGGGTACCCATGTTTTAAGGAGCTTTAATCAATAAAAATTATAACAGAACAATCGAACAGCTAATAATGACTACAAAAATTTTCAGCTCCACACAATATATTTAAAGAAGTGCTTCTCCTCCAGATTCTTTTAATCACCTCTTAAATTTTACCACAGAAAGCATTGAATTAATAGTGTGATCGTTATTTAATGTATGCATATGCATTGAACATGATTTTTTACCGCGTGTATGTGACAAGAATATTCAAGACTTCGGATACTCTCCCTAACTGAATGGATGCTCGAATTTTGAAGGACTGTAATAAATACCAAACTCCGGATATATTGGAACGTGGGTTTTAACAATCATTTACTACGTATACTACTACGCGTGTCACCGGGTACCCATGTTTTAAGAAGCTTTAATTAAAACTAATTTCTTAAAAATTATAACAGAACAATCGAACAGCTAATGATGACTTTAAAAATCTTCAGTTACACAATATGTTTAAAGAAGTGCCTCTCCTCCAGATTCTTTTAATCACCTCTTGAATTTTATCACAGGAAGCATTGAATTAACACTCTTTAGATACATCATATCATCCATGACAAATGAAATTCTTAAATTACGCACGTACGGTCTTTCCAATTATCTAATAAAATTCTTGACAGCGAGAAAAGTCAAGTAATAAGAGAAGAGAAGCCATTCGAAGGGGAAAATTATACATACATGTCGTCTGAGAGTAACCCCCTGAGGTAATACTGCCAGTAATGCCACTTAGTCCACCCTGAGAGCTCCTGAGATGTCTCTGGCACACAATTGAAATTGAGCTCGGTTTAATTTATTCGTCACACGTAATGGCTGAAACAAAGTGGGAAATAATTCACCTTTTCGTCTGGGGATCTTATTCTTTCTTGTACCCTAATTGATTTTTCTATTAGCTTCGTGGATTATTTAATGAGACATCATTGTTTGCCGAGAACTCACAGTGGCTGACTCATTCGCAAAGTGTGAGTTGGTAAATTCATTACTGCTTCGGGTCGAATTCGGATTACTTTTAATCAGAAAGAATTTGTTTCACTGCAAAGCACTTCGTCAAATCTATTTTTAGGGTGATTTTGAAATAAAGTAACTGCTTCGAGATTCACTTTGTTGCAAAGAGAGTTTTATGTGTACTGATTAATTGTCATGATACTTAATTTTACCTAGGTTGAACTTACAATAAAAAATTATTAGTTTTACAATATGATGATGATTAATTTTTAATTAAATTTTAGAAAGGTATACATAGTACAAAATGTACCTTTTTATAAATAAATGCAAAATTGAGCTTTCTTTGTTATTTTTATCCATTTGTTAAATTTCATTTCTAGATTTACCAGTATAATGTATTTTAGAGGAAGTCCTTGCTAGTTTCCCCAAAATTTGATGCTGATTATTATGTGAATTTTATATAAGTGTAATTTCGATGAATACATTGCAAATATACATACTATATCATTATATGAATACATATACATGCATAATAATAATACATGCCACATATTTTGGGTTCCAGTTCCAGGGGTGATCATGGATGTTTGTAGTGATTTGGAATCCACTTTAAACCGTAGGTTCCTGTCCAATATGACAGTCGAGCGTAGGGCATAGGAGAAAACATCTTCATTTCGAGAAAATATCCATAGAAATGTAGTTTCGAGAAAACATCTACTGTCTCGAAATCAGACAGTAGGCAGACGGCCTTGACCTACCAAGGGGTGATGTGTTACTGATGATGATGATAAAGATAAATAATTAATGAAATATAAAGAAAGATCATTAAAAATTAATATCAGAACTATATTGATAAAATTAAATTTTTATGTTGTGTTTTGAATAATTTATTTATCACTTAAAGTTGTAAAATGTTATTTTTTTTACATTGCAAATAAGTGGAGACTTCGTTACAATGCAAGTAACAAATCAAATCTTAATACAATTTGACTTAAAACCTAATGTAATTTGATTAGTTATTTGATTACTGAGTAACTTGATTAGGTAATCCTTTAGTAGCACTAATTTACTTTATACTAATTACTAAAACCTTTAATTGAATTTATCTTATTTCTGAATTTTTTTTATATGTTTTGAAATAATGTTTCAAAAGTACATTTTTCGTCATCATTTCTATGCTTAAAAAATTATAACTTCACTAAATGTTTGATAAGTTTTATATGTTATCAAATATTATGTTTCAATTTTATTATTACGACTTTCATGGAGTAAAATTAAAATATTAACTGAAAAAATAATTTTTTACCAATTTTAGTAAAACTGTCTAAAAAATTATTTCTAAATGTATAGTCGTTATTAATAAATGTATATAATTATTATAAATAAAATGTTAATAATTTAATAATGCAACATAATTTAACTAAAATGTATAGATTATTTTAAACGTTCAGAACCGTTATCACTTAAAATTTGATAGTACTGTGAAAAAAAGTAGGGCCAATTATTTTTTTTTCAAAAACTCTTTATTTATTCTTTCGAATTTGTTTCATCGCCTTCAAAGTAATCCAATCAGGACACAATAAACTTAAGTCAACTTTTTTTTTTCCAATCCTCAATGCATGCTAAAAAGTTATCAGCAGGGACGGCCTTCAAAGTGCGCTGCGATTCACGTTGAATCTCTACAATCGACTCAAAACGGTGTCCCCGGAGTGGTTTTTTGAGTTTAGGGAATTGCCAGAAGTCGCACGGTGTGAATACCGTGGTTATGCAACGATATGGATTTCATTTTTGGCAATGCAGTGTGAGCTGGCGCATTCAGTGTTTTCGGTACCAATCGAGATTTGGCGCGTTTGAGGTCCAAAATGGAATTGACCGATCCTTTTGAAAGTCCAAAATCAACAGCAAGGTCTGTAATTGTAAATCGACTGTTTGCATGCACCAAATCTTTAATTTTTTAGACGTGAGCTTCGTCAGTTGAGGTTGATGGAAAACTAGATGCTTCTGCGTCTTCAACGCATTCTCTACCTTCTTTGAACTGTTTATACCATTTCTAAGCATTTCTTTCCGATATAGGAATGCTCACCGAATGTCTTCTTCAACATTCTATACGTTTTCGCGAACAAAATTTAATGCAAGTTCTTTGCTCAATTCATTCAGACATTTCAAAAGTCTCCGGAATCAGTTTTAGCGTCTCACAAAGCCAAGCGTAACTCAAAGACTAATGAATATTTTGGCGTCAAATTTCACACAAATGTCAAGAACAGTGCCAGCAACCTAAAAGAGAAAAAAAATTGAAATTCATTAACCCTGGGAACTTTAAATTGAAAATTGGTCTAACTTTTTGGATACAGTTGTAAACCTCATGTCCAATTATTGATTCAGTAAATTCAGATGCAAATAAAATCGTTATTCAATTCTATTTGTTAACTACTTTACTATATGAAATAGATTTAATGAATATTTCTATGACCATTATTTTTATACAAAATTTATGCAGTCTTTATCACAAAAAATTTAATTATTTTATTCATATAACAACATCTTAATAACTTCCTGCATCGACTACAAAAAAAATAGTTCATCATCAAAAAGTGGCTTACCGCATCCACATATTAATCAATTTCATAATTTTACTCCAGATTAATTAAAAGAAGGCCTTACTTTTCGAAAACGATCAATGGAAATCTGCAGGGAAAATAATTAAAACTGCACTCGATTTGAAACTTACTTAACGTCGACATTTTATGCTTCTATCGATCTGTCTTTGCTATCTTTTTTTTTTTTTTTTCAATTCATGAATAATGACTAAAAGGAATTGTGGATTATTAATTCATCACAAGAAATACACTGAAAAATGGAAACAATTTATTTCATCCAATGTCACTTCTTGATAATTAAACTTTTTTATACGTTTCATTTTTAAAATTCAACAATTTTTGTCAGATGAGGAATGTGGAAATTGAATAAAATTCTTATTCTGAAACTGTCTTTCGTTGCTTAAATTGAGGGCGCTACTAGTATTAAATCCACATGATTTTTAGTTAGCCCTAACCTTCAAAAGACACGTGTATAAATTTGACAGCTGTTGCACAGTTAGTACAATTTATACACGTATCTTTTGAAGGTTAGGGATAACTAAAAATCATATGGATTTAATACTAGTAGCGTCATCTATGTGTCAGCCTACGAACTTTTCAGCCCACTTGTTATATATCTACCCACACCCACAGACTGAACTCACCAGATTGTGTCTTTTAAGGATATAACAGCTATTATAGTGAATACCTTGTTCTGCCCTCCCCCAACCAACAAAACTGAATCACTTTGCTTCTGATATCTATACTTCCAGTAAAGAAAACAGTTATCTATTGATTTGCACCAATAAATATGTATTTATGCTCAATTAAAATTTTCATTTTGTTAGTATGGTGTGAGGCCCACTAAATATCTTGCATACAATCTTCTTTCGTGAAACCTTTTGCGCATTGTCGATTTGAATACTGATCGTCAAATTACTACTACAAGTAAATATCTCATTTAAGTTTTGCGGCTCCTTATAATTAGCTTCAAATAGCAGTTATTTGCAGCACTTTTAACTCTAAGACTCCTCGTTTGTACCTTCTGGAAGCTAATTATCTTCCTAGAAATGCGTTTTTCAATTTGCGAATCGCTCACATTAGAATCATCTTGTTAAATAAAATTGATTCTGCACGCTTTTACTCTTCCGGTCTTCTTCAGATAATTGATGTGTAAAACTTGTAAAAACTGCAGATGCTTCTAGCTCGTGTCTGCCACATGCGCAGTGACATGACAGCAGATCAACTAATTTGCATATCATACTCAGAGACATCATTACTTTTGACATATAGTGCGTTAATTTTATGAAAATTTACTTTTTTGGTCATGAAATCTTATATTTCTGATATTTTCTTAATTCCTGGAATTCAGTGTGTGTACGATATATGTACTGATATCTCAAAACATCTCTTCTTATAAACTATTATATCATTACTTGCTGGTCTGTCAGACCATGAGAACAATATTTAAGTAGGAATTTCTGCACAAAAATTAAATCGTGAGCCGCTTCATCAAAGTGGCTGTAAAGAATTACATCATTAATATAATTTTATTAACGAAAACAAACTTGACAATATATACGAAAAAATTCACGATTGCATCATAATGTTCAGAATTCCTCCTTTCACCACAATATTTGCTACACAAAGTCGGCGCATTTATTGGACCCTTTACTGCATTTATTCGAAGACGTTATTATTAAGTTACGTTGTTTATTACAATTATTCGACAACGCCTTTATTGCATTTATTCAACAACATCGGACCTTTTAAAATTAGACGTTTGTCATGGATACATGATGATATCGCTTCTATGATCTTGGAGACATATGTTGATGTCCACTATTATGAGCGCCTTGTATGCAGGAATTGGCGCTGTTGTGGTGACAGTAGTCATTCTAGTGATGAGGATACATCCTGTCAAGGTAGTCTATCACACGTGTGTCCCATCACGTTGAAATTAAGTGCGTCAGTGTGAAGTGGCTGTATCAAATTCATTATTCATCAACCCATGAAACCCCATTAATATAGTAAGAAGTAGATAAGAAACATTTTAAATGTTACAGATAATACATTCAAGCATGTCAGAGTGAAGCAGGGTTGACTTGTATAAAAAGTATAACCCTATTCGCCATCATACAGACAGGATTGTAGCAGATTCAGCATTACTCAAAGTGAACTACAGGGTCTTATTTCATTGTGTAAGCATTTTATCATCTCAATATAGAATAAACACCATCAAAAGTGCCATTTGTAAGTTTGCATTCTGCTTCCACCTTCATTCTGCCTAGAACCCAAAGAAATAACTTTCTAACCATTCCCAGCCCAGATACACAAACTTTTTAATCGGCATCGCTTATGATAAATCAATTCTTACTCAATATCCACCAAAAATAAATTTATTTGTTATATTTCATTGCGAATTCGACAAACACCAGTTTATGGAATTTGAATTGTATAATTTGATTAATTTAGAAAACATTCACGATTACTCTAACCCAATTAATCGAAGCGATCACCAACTAGAACAAACTCAAAGTTGATATCGTCCTATTGATAGAGCACATAAAAGATGGCTTTTAAAAGACAAAGAAAAAAAAGGAAACGAGAAGTTTATTCAGCTGTGAAATAAATAAAGGGAAAATCTCTGAGGCGATTCCTGTCGAATTTTTTTTTTTTTTTCAAGAAAACTCCGAGAACTAAAGCAAAGAAAGTGTCTGGTAATATGGTTGAGGAAATTACTTCTGCAATTGCTAGTTGGCTTCTCGCCAAGGAAACTGAAATAACTAAAAATGATGATTTCGTTATAGCATTTTTCTTTAAGTCCCAATTAAAGTAATGAGACTCCCAAAAAAAAAACTACTTTAACAGTTAATATAAAAATTCCTTAAATGTTTTTGGACACTAAGTTATACTATAAAGAAGAATTAAATGATAAAAAAAAAGAAGTGATAAAGAGCTAAAATCTGGCCACGCAACTTTTCTACCATTCCATACAAATTCTTTGGCACTTTGACATTTCACAGATTTTAACGAAATATTTTTAAACTGACTTTAATACATTACGATTACATATATTACATTTAAGAATTCTTTATTTCAATAGTAAAACTGACATTAAAATTGCTGGCCATACGAATGTATGTTCAATCCATAGAGTAGTAATAAACATTAGTATAGCTATATATATATATATACTGCCCTCCAAAAGTTAAGGAACAACATGTTTTTTGAAGCTCACCATAAAAAAAATTACAGTAACAATAAAATTTATAGTTTATATAAATGATAAAAACGAACTTTATGCAAAATTATGCAAAAACGATACCTACCATTTTTTTTATATATATAGAAAAGTACGGGTATATATGAGTGAGAGAAAAATATGCAAATATCAGGCTTTCGTAATTATGCGTGTAACTTTTGTTTTTGTTAGCAGATTCGTTGACAATAGGCAGTGGGGTCCCGCAATGTCTGAGAGAAGCCATTTGCCCTATTCGTTAAGGTAGCGGTCGGTCAGATGGATGGAAAGGGGGTTGTCCCAGGTTGATGCTGCTAGGCGTCTTAATGTGCCTCGCAGTGGGGTCCACCGTCTCTGGAATCAATATCAAACCGAAGCTTCTGTGTCCAGAAGACATGTTCCAGGTTGACCATGAGCTACAACACCTGCAGAAGACCGTTTTATAGCTCTTTCGGCTCGAAGGAGAAGAAGCATTTCTGTGCAGCTACTTGTTGCAGACCACTCTGTAGCATCAGGGAGAAGAATATCCACCAGTACGGTGCAAAGGAGTCTTCACAATTCAGATCTCTATTCAAGGCGACCAGTTGTGCGTGTCCCCCTCAACGGACGACAAAGAAGGGCCCGCTTATCTTGGGCAAGAGAACACGTTTCCTGGACCAGACAGCGATGGGCTCTAGTTCTTTCTACAGACGAGTCCAGATTCACACTGGGAGCGATTCAGAACGTCTGCTGATCTGGAGGGAACAGAGCACCAGATACCATCAATCCATCACTGTTAAAAGACACAGTTACCGAGGTGATGGAATAAGGGTTTGAGCAGGGATCTCACTCGGTGGTCACACTGACCTGCATGAACTGTGACTGGTTTGAGATATCGGAATGAGATCCTTGATTCATATGTCCACCCATATGCCGGTGCAATTAGCAATTTTTCCATTCTGATGGATGATAATGCATGACCTCACCGAGATGTAGTTGTTGAAGAATATTTTGAGGGTTTTGTTTTGGAGTGAATAGAAGGGCCAACTCGATTTCCAGACCTGAATCCGATATAGCATCTTTGGGGCAATCTTGGTAGACAGGTTGCTGCTTTAAGTCCTCCTCCAAGGTCTTTAGGAGAACTGGAACAAAGCTTACTCTGTGTCTGGTCTTCGCTTCTCATTTCGGTAACCGACAACTTAATTGACAACATGGAAAGTTGATGCTGCCAATGCATCCAAGCTAGGGGAAAGCATATCCCTTATTAAAACTCATTTTTCTTATGTTTCTATGACATTTTACCACATAAAACTGGGATTATTATTTTTTCCAAGAATGGACTTTTCCAGCTAGCTGATAGCGAGTTTTTTTGCTTTAAATTATTTTCACGTTTTTCTTATGCAAACTTCTCTGCTGCAGTCAATACATAACTGTTTTGTGCACGTGCCATCCAAATTTGGTGTTTCTACATTCATTCATTTCCAAATTAGGTGCAAAAAAACGGTTGTTCCTTAACTTTTGGAGGGCAGTATATATACTAAATATATATTGATGTCTCTAAATGTAAGCCTTTTTCTTTTCTATAAATTAATAAATTTTTTATATATTTTATAGGTTTTAAGAAAATTATGTATGCTGCATTAATTAATATGTGTTAATTTGTATAATTGATCAAAAGTACATTTCTGAATCATAATTTTTGTGATGTTGAATTTATGTATGTATATTTGGCATATTTTTATCAATATACATATATATTGACAAAAATTGCCAATTACGTGATTACTATATATATGTACATATATATATATATATATATATATATATGGACATATATCAATATATATATATATATATATCATATATATATATATATATATATATATATATATATATATATATATATATATATATATATATATATATATATATATATATATATATATATATATATATATGTCAATTACACATATGTAAATTCTATCTCACAAAAATTAAGATTCAGTAATGTACATTTGATAAATTATACAAACTAATACATAATAATAATTAATGTTATATACATAATTTTCTTAAAACTTATAAATATCAAAAATAACTTTATTCATTCATATGAAAAAACGCATATATTTAGAAATGTTAATTTAAATTTATTTACATAGTTTAAAGAAGAATAAAGCATTTGTTTTGAAAATGCTTATTTTCCCTCCTCGCCAGTCTTATAAAGAGTCGCCAAATTACCATCGTGAATGTTAAACAACAAAAACTTGAAATAATGCCAGAAACTATCTCTTAATTGGTAAAATGACTTCTTATCAATAGATAAACATTATGATAATTCGTTCAAACAAATATTGCCTATTCAGCATGCCACATTAAGATATGGACAACAGTATAAATCAAATATGAATTGTATACATTCAATAAAACTTCATTTAAAACATTCTATTATTCATTGAGTATAACAAAGAAATAATTTTCTATGTATCTGTGAAAAGAATAATGTAGCCCTTTCACAAATTTCTCAACAAAATCAATCACAGAGCCATTTTTAACCATTTTTTAGTATAACTCAAGTAAACAAAGTAACCAATCTGATACAACAATAGAAGAACGATCAAGCCGCTTTTGTAGAAACAAAAAAGTAACCTATTTTCATATTAAGATATTTCAATAAATTATTACCAGAAATAATATAATTTTATATAATTTCAATATAATTCAAATTTGGAAAAGTAAACCCTTCCTTTTTTGCTCGATAATAAGACGCAATTTCAAATTGAAATCTAAATTCTACCTCTATCAGAAGGTATTTCTTTTGGTGAAACATTCTGGTTTCAAATATTCTCCATCCTGACTTCAAGATCATCACCTTAAATGGTTGCTATATTTGAGATCCTGGTTAAAATTCTTTACTTTTGAAATCTGAAGCATTTTGATTTGATTGATTGAATATCATTACATATATTTTCATTGAACATCACTTTATTGCTTTCAAATGCTGTCATTATACTTTCCACTGTCTTTGGAAATTTGATAACCATAGTTTTTTCAAGCTGTGCCCCTTGGGGCGGGGGGGTGGAGCTATTCCCTGAAATTTGTGTCTCACCGTATTAATTGAAATGCTATTTTTTAAAAAGAATGTAATTTTGAATGTATTTAAATGTTATTTTATTAAAATATTAATCTTATCTTGCAGAGGTGTCGTCTGAGACATCTTTTTCTTGAACTGCCATTAATTAATACTTGATCTGTCTCCTTGAACTTATTAAACAAAAACTTGAATACTGTAGAAATATAAAAAAAATCTGGAATTAATGTGTTTTCGACTATGTGGTTTTAGAACTATTATTTTTTTACAATTGATCACACCTTAATATAATTAACTAATTTAAATAACTGAAAAAATTTTACTATATAATATTTGAAAAGAAAAACAATAATGAATCTTATTAAAATGCTGTATTATATTGTAAAAAAAGCAAAACTTGGATCACCATTCCATACACCCAAAACCCTTCAGAAATGTTAAACTCATTTTTTTCCATACTTATATGATTAAAGCACGAATTTTTCTTAACAGCTAATTTTTCTTTTGATAAAATAACGAATTAAGTAGCATGTGATTAACTTATTTGTTTTTAAAATTTTATGTAAAAGAAAAATTACATTGGTTGCGTTTACTGTAAAATATTTTACACATATTTTTATAACAATATATTTTTCACTATGTTATAAGCTTCTTAGAAACAGAAAACGCTATTTCTTCAGAATAAATTATTTTGTCTCTGTTTCCTTAACAAACCAACATCAGTGCATGATGAAACAGAAAAATAATTTAATAAAATAATGAGGTTAAATTACTTAAATAAAATTTAATTAAAAGATGTTTTTCATAAACTATATTTCGGAATTCTTAGAATTGCAGAATGATAAAAAAATTTTAATTGCATAGCTTCACTTGTGATTTATGGTAAATTGAACATAATTAATATTCTCACCGTTTGACATTAAGAAAAATATTTTAATCTTTAAATTATAATTATTTTAGTTGAAAAATTATATGTTAATCAAAATATAGTTATACAAAAGAGGTTGAAATTTGTTACTTAAATATGATGAAGAAAAGAAAAATTGTTATCATCAAATGAAAGAAAATTAAAAATTTCATTAGTAGACCTCAAAATTCATAAACAATATTTGTTTTCATAAGAATACTACTTTAAAACAATTCAATAATTATAGTGCGTTTTTGATGGCATTCAGCCCATACGAAAGATTGTAGTAATAATTAATATAATTTGAATAAAACGGGCAAATCTTTATAATTTCTTCAAACTTATGGCCCAAAAAATTCTCAGTTCTATAAACTTTTTTATAAATGAAATATTTTCAATAAATATGGTAGTAATTGAAAATGCTTTTTAAAACATATATTAACTTTTGAAGCTGAAAGTAATTTATCAAATTCATTTTTTAAAGAATCCTTTAACTAGTATATCACAAAATTATTATTCAGAGAAATAAGAAAATTCAGAAAATAATTTTAGAGATAAATAATTAGATATATTAACAGTCATTTAAATATAAGGAAAAGTTTGAAATTTTTTTAAATAATATTTATAGTCTATATAGTATATTTTATATAGTCAATATAAAATTGACTTACTGTCCAATGTATAAGTTTAATGTTTTATATTTATTTTTAGTATTTGTTATTATTCAAAATTCTTTTAATGAATTGTTAATTTTATTTGTGTTTTTTAAGGATTTAAATTCAAAATATGCTAAATTTCATTTGAATATTGATGTCACTAAATTGCAATAGTATACAACAAGTTTTAGATTCATGTATAATAAACCTATAAATATTTGCAAACTTGTATGAAAAGAAGAAAAGAAATTCCTTTTTTTTTTTCACCGAAGTTTTGAATAAAATAAAAAAAATCTCAATAATAAAATATATTTCAGTTTGTTTATGTCAGCAATCAAGTTACAAAAAAAGAAATTCAATTTTAACATAAAAGTTTTCTTTAAATTATATTTTAAAAATTAGAAGTTTTTCACATTTTTTAACGTCCTCTTGTCCTGCAGGCCGCCTCATAGTGACGATGGGGTGTACCTGGGAGGAATAGGTAAAGTAAGGAGTTTACTCCTGGTAGGTTCACGCAAGGCGTGACAATAAGAAGCAATTTTCATCAGTAATAAAAAACGCTGGAACTTTAAGCCGGCTGAATGGCAGTTTTTTCCTACATGTATTAAAAACAAATAATATAAAAAAATATTTTTTTGAAGTCAATTCCTACTTTTGTTTCACTATATTGCAGAAAGTCCTTTATAAATAATTTTCATTCATTTTTTTTAAGTTTATCTGGCGCCATCTATGGGTAGATATATATAACTTAAATCTAAAGAAAACTAAAATTAATTAATTAAATTTAATTAATAAAATAATATTTGAAAAAACTGTATTAACATCCAGTGTCATCCACTACAAGTTCAAAAAAATTGTATTTGAACTCGAGTGGATGAATAAAATGTATTTTATTAACGACTGAAAATTTTAACAAGATATATATATAGGGAGAGTGTGAGCTAATAGAAGGAATTGAATGAGATCAAAGGAAAAACCTCTTACTGACAATTTTGATGCAAACTGGCCCACTCTAAAAAAAGTTAAAAATTAAGACTGCTAATCATAGCATTCCAAAGAGTAAAATAATGAATACAAGGCTTTATCTCATTAGTAAATTGCCACTACTTCAACCTTTGTTGAAGGAAAGGAAAAGACTTATTAACGATTTGAACTCTGACAACTGCAATATGGTTAGAATAAAATTAAATAATGTTAATTCAGAATTGAAAAAAATGTATGCTCAAATTAAGAGAGATAAATGGAATGAACTTTGTACAAGTCTTGATTAAAAGTCGTCTAATTGCAAACTGTGGAAATTGATTAAAAATATACGTAGGGAACAACTACATGTTGATAAATGTAACCTACAGAGAAGGGAGGGGAATTTAGCCCAGGAAGACGGGCGTTACAAACCTTCTTGGGATGCGTTATATCAGTAGGTCACTGGTGATAGCCGACATATTAAAAATTATGGACAATAACTATAGTACATGGTATAACTACATTGTAGTGCATGTTCTATAGCTGAGATATAGCACATAGCGGATCTTTGTGTTTAACAGAGATTTTAGTATGCAAGAATTTGAACATGCGATCAGAGACTCAAATTTAAATGAATCACCTGGATCTCATGGTATTCAGAGCAAATAATTGATAATTTAAACCTGAACTAGAGACATAGAATGGGACATATAATCATAATCATATTCGTTCCTGGATATTATAAATAGTTCCTGTTGCTTAGGCCAGCTTCTCGAGAGTAGGATTGCTATTGTTATACCTGTAAGATATTCTTGCAGAGAGTCTAGCTGCACAGAGAACTATAGGGAATCGCCTTGACCTGTATAACTTGTGAAGTTACGGAAAAAATGATTTAAAAAAACTTTCTTTTTATTTGAATATACAAAACTTTCTTCCGATGAAGCACTATAGTTTTAAAGAAGTAGAGATCGATTGCTTTGCTTTTGTCAGAGATGCTCATAACATGGAACTTACTAAATATACTGTAGCAGCTTTTCTTGATCTAAGGCTTTTAATGGGGTATGGAAACAGAAACTACGGCGGAAAAGCCTTGTCTTGGATATATGATTTTTTAAGGAATAAATTCATCAAAAGAGGTTTTAACAATTCCATTTCTTATATTATTAATTAAAATTTCAATTTACCTTCACTATAAATGCATTTTAAATTATTTATCTATTTAAAAATACATAAAACTGTCGTTATACAAGTATCATGCGCTCGAACAGTAGTTTTATCAATAAATTAAAATATTTATGACTTCAATTAAAATATTTGTAAATTGCTAATTTTATTTTAACATTCATATAGTTTTTTAAATAAAAAAAATCTCAATGGCAGGAAGAAACCCTGACAGACTAGTTGATACACTACTACTCTAGCTACTTCACAGCTTCCCTAACATAAAAATTTACTGGTATAAAATTGGCACTTGAAACTTTGAATGTTTTTTTTTTCACAAAACTTGCAGGCCATTGCGTTTTAGTACTTGTAGAAATGGACACCTTTTAAGTGTACTATTAACCTACCGAATTTCATCCCGAACTGTATTTCTCACGTCGCGCCCACCCCTAATTTGTGTAATAGTGTGTGTGTAAGAGTTAAATATTGGCTTTTTATAGCATAAGATTCATTTGTATCCTGTTTTTGTTTATTTAGATTTATTTCACAAGTTATTATCATTTAATCATAATTTAAATCTATTTCATTCTCTTTGATTTACTGTAGAGTATTATTATTCAAAAATCTGAACTAAATTTGGGGTTATCCCTAGAACTGTAACCTGCAAATTATTTAATTTTAATTTGGTGTATTATCGAAAAAACATAAGTTAAATTATTTTTTCTCATTGTGAATTGAATATTAAAACCAAAATATTGCTTTAATTGGTATTTCAATAGTAAAAATACAATATATTTATGCAACAAAAATATCTTTTTAATTTTAATAATGAACTTAGGGTGGACAAAATCTTTAACTTTATTGATCCGTTCAATTTGAGACCGAATATTTTAGTCATCAGTATTTCTAGAATCCATTCATCGTTCCTTCTTTCTTAATCCCAGTAATATATTCAGATCACATCCTAGCCTTCAGATTTATTTCATATTAACTAAAAAAGTAGAAACACAATGAAATTCTTTACAAACATTTATTTCCCATATATTAAGAAAACATATGTTCCTTTTACCCTTTATCCTTTTTTTTTTATGTTAAATTATAATGCAAAAACAATTTTTTATTCAGACTTGCTGCCGCAACTTGTAGTGGCTTTTCAAGACATTGAAGAATCATAACTTTTTTTACGCAGTTTATTAATTAACAAAAATAACAATATTTTCAAAATTGGAAAACTTCTCGGAATAAACGTCGAAAAACCACGTGCACTAGCTATGAAAGGCATTTCTTGTATCTGGGTCAAAGAGAACAACTTATATGCAGATCACTGAAATAGGTCTGATTTTTGCAGAGTGGTCTAGTGAATGCTTTTTATTCATAGAAATAATGTGAACTATGTGTCATAGAAGTTAGTGTTGTAGGGCAAAACTGATATTATTACACACATACACACATATATATATATACACTCATGTCCATAAATTAAGGATAATGAAGTTCAGGCAAAGAAAGAGACATAATTCAAAAATAATATTTAATCCACAGTTGAAATAGGCCTTGATGTATATAAACAAAAGGTCTGAGAAAAGCAAAAAGACAATAATGTTATGAAAATGGCTGAAAATATTTTTTTTATTCTTAGAGCAAATTTAGTCGAAAAGAACCTATTTACCTGAAAACAGAAATGGTTTAGTATGATGGTTAACATCGAGTATGTCTCCCGGACGACTGATTATTGATGGTTTGACTACTTTTGCTTAACGACTTTTTATCAAATTACTTAATTGATCTTGAGAAATATTAATCATTCATCAAGCAATTTCCTCCATTCAGTGTTTGCTCATTGGGAGGCTAAACTGATTCGGCCATCTTTCAAATCCCAAATTTTCTACTTTTATTCAAGTTTACTGAATTGAAAATAATACGGGTGATATCCTCCAATTGAAGGCATTCGCTGTGTTTGCACATGAGGACGGGTGTTGTCATCCATAAACAGAAATTCAGCACCCATGGCGCCCCGAAATAAACGTACATTTGTTCCAGAATGACATCCCGATAGATTACGGCATAATACACAAATAAATGAAATTATTCTGAATAAATTATCCAAGAATAATTCCTCCCCAGACGAACGTTTATGCACCACCGTAACAGTGAACGTTCAAGGGTGTTTCTTGGTGGTAACAAGTTTAGCTGGCGCTTTCCATATGAAAGTCCGGTGAGAATCATGGTGCAAAAACCTAATAGATTGAAAACATCACACCAGATCACTGGATTTCAAGTGTAGTATACGTCATGATTCTAAAAGTGTTAATGCAGGCGAAAATGTCATTAAGTGGAAAGATCTATTTCCTAGAGGGGACAAGTAAAAGTCATTTATGAAGGCTGCAAAGAAAGGTCATCACCGTTTTCTCCATGACAAAGTGGAAAATAAGAAAGAATTTGAGCAAGCAGATTTCAACCGAGGTAGAGGTCTAGTTTGTACTAAGCAGAATTGACGAGTGTCGAATTACGTTTGAGATAAATTTAATAAGAATGTCAATTGTCGAGTATGTCAGTTGAATATAAATTTGTATCGAGACTTCGTCTAATTGTTTGATTAATTGTTGTGACGAAATATTAACGAAATTTATTAACAATGTTGGTTATAAATAAAAGTATACATATTTTATAAAACCTTTTAAAGTATCTTTATTTTGGGAGCATTTATTTGTACAATTAGTTTGGGAAAACAACACACAATGCTGCATTCAGGATTCAAACATCGCAAAACCTTGCCCACTAGAGGTAAGGATTGAGACATCGCATCACATCACACCACCGCCAAGTGAGGCAGCGAACGATAGAAATTCTTCAAATATAACGAACAGGGAGTCGAATTAAAAGTCCAGTTCCAGTGAATTTTGGAAAATTGCACTGTGCAAACTTAACTATTTTAATTATTTTCGAAACATGTGGATAGATCAGAAAACCAGAAGGCTGATTAGACTTGAATTTCTGCCATTTGATGAAGTTATCTGTTGATTTTCAGTTAGGGTTTTCCTAGATTCAAAGTTCATTCGGGCTTGATCAATTAATGTATCCATGTGCTAGAGTTTTCCAAAAATTTACTGCTTTACTCTTGCAATTTATTTATTGACTTCTCTACTCTTTATTTTGATGGGGAAAATGTTCCTATTCTTTCTGAGATTTCATATGGCCCTTTATATAGTGGTTGAAGTCTATGTCGAACACTGTCTGTCCTAACAAAACTATAGGTGAAAATGTTTTTAAGCCTTTAAAAATGAATAGATTTTGTTTTGAATGGTTTGTAAATAAAACTGGTTTTACTTCTTGAAATACTATAAATTCAGATTGGGGCTCGTTAAATGTATTTTTGAAGGAGTCACATGATAGCCGGATGTTTTCCCAATATGAAGTTCAGTAAAATGTAAAATGATGTTCTAAGTTGTGTAAAATCCAATTAGAGTGATCGGAAGAGATGTTGTCCAACCTTGATTTTCTTGGCACTTAATGACAGCTATCAATATATGATTCACCTCTCAATGCAACCGTTTGACTGTTGATAATAATTCAATGCGCGTTGTCTTTTGAATCCCATAAGATTGGATAATTGTAAAAATAAATATGATTCCTTGGCCAGTTGTGGTTATTGTAGAACATCCCAAGTACTAAGGACAATTCTTGACTAACGACTCGGTGATAGTTTCGGCTCTGATGTCTAGCATGGGTACTGCTTCTACCAATGTGAATAACAAGCGAATAGCGAAATCCATTTTATGATGGTAAGGGACAGATGTTGTCCTCATTTATATTGTTGGTGGGAATGTTCACATGACTTGAAATCTTAAACTTTTAGCATTTGATAAAGCTTTTATCCCAGTTTCTCGAGTCATTTGGAATAGATAGCAATACAAATTTGTAGTACATCAGTTTTATATTAGATTTATTGCCTGGATGAGCAAGATCATGAGTACTGGAAAACAAATGTTTTCTATGAGAAGATGATATATACACTGAAGTGACAAAAGTCATGGGATACCTCTTAATATCGTGTCGGCCCTCCTTTCGCCCGGCGAATGCAGCAACTCGACGTGTCATGGACTCAACAAGTCGTTGGAAGTCTTCTGCAGGAATATTGAGCCATGCTGTCTCGATAGACGTCCATAATTGTGAAAGCGTTAATGCTGCAGGATTTTGGGCACGAACAGACCTCTCGATGATGTCCCATAAATGCTAGATGGGATTCATGTCGCGCGATCTAGGTGACCAGATCATTCGTTGGAATTGTCCAGAATGTTCTTCAAACCAATCGCGAACAGTTGTGGCCCGGTGACATGACGCATTGTCATCCATAAAAATCCCATCTTTGTTTGGGTACATGAAGTCCATGAATGGCTGCAAGTGATCTCCAAGTAGCTGAACATAAGCATTTCCAGTCAATGTTCGGTCCAGTCGCACCAGAGGACCAAGTCCATGCCATGAAAAAACAGCCCACACCATTACGGAGCCACCACCAGCTTGAACAGTGCCTTGCTGACAGTTTGGGTCCATGGCTTCGTGGGGTCTGCGCCACACTCGAATCCTACCATCAGCTCTTACCAACTGAAATCGTGACTCATCGGACCAGGCCACAGTTTTCCATTCCTCTAGGGACCAACCGATATGCTCACGTGCCCACGAGAGTCGCTGCAAGCGATGTCGTTCTGTCAGTAAAGGCACTCGAGTCGATCTTCTGCTGGAATAGCCCAAGAAAGCCAAATTTCTCCGCACAGTTCTAACAGACAAGTCCCTTGTACGTCCCACATTGATTTATGCGGTTATTTGACGCAGTGTTGCTTGTCTGTTAGAATTTACGACTCTTTGCAGACGTCGCCGGTCTCGGTCGTTAAGTGCAGGCGGTCGACCACTGCGCTGTCCATGGTGGGATGTTATGCCTGAAATTTCATACTCTCGGCACACTCTTGACACAGTGGATCTGGGAATGTTGAATTCCTTAACGATTTCCGAAATGGCATGACCCACGCGTCTAGCTCCAACTAACATTCCGCGTTCAAAGTCTGTTAATTCCCGTCGTGCGGTCATCATCACGTCAAAACCTCTTCACATGAATAACTTGAACAGAAATGAAAGCTCTGCGAAAGCACTGCGCATTTATACCTGTTCTACGCGATGCTACTGCCATCTGAAAATTTGCATATTGCTATCCTATGACTTTTGTCACTTCAGTGTATGTTCGACCTGTATTTTGTATGATATCTCTATACAAAAAAGATTTGGATCGGAATATTGATAAGTTTTCGGACTTCAAAGAGAAAAAAGCACGTCTTTTAGTTCCGTATATAAATTCTGAGCTTTGACTAGGGTTTCGTAATCAATTTGTGGACCTATATACAACTCATTCCTTCTAGATAAGGCATCAGCGATAATGTTATCGTTTTCAGTCATATGTCGGATATACACAGTAAACTGTGCGATATATACTTAGATGTCTTTATTATTTTTCCCATCTTTTGTTGAAAAGCGAATGTGCATGCTCTGTGGTCAGTGAATAAGGTGAATTACAGCGCAACAAACATCGTATATATTTTAGGGAAGAATAAGCAGCTAAGAATTATTGATTGTAGGTAGAATAATTTTGCTCATTGGTATTAGATTCACTGTGTAGAATTTTGGGCTACTAGAGTCCCTTTATGTACTGTTGAATGACGGATCTTAATACCTTATCAAAAGTATCTATCATTGAAGCAATTATGCGGTTGATGTGGTGCATATGTGTTCTTTATCCAACTCAAATTCAAGAGCAAGATTAAGACACCACAAGGTAAATAAAAAAAAGTCTTCAATATATCTCATTTACTTACAAAGTCTTTCAATTTGATCTGTTCTTATTTATTACAAAGTCTCATTTACTTCCTACGTGTATTGCTTGCCTGTTCGTCAAAAATGACGAGAGTGTTCTGTATGTCGCTTTTCACTTATGCCATTTGGTGATTGGTCGAAAATAACCAATGAACGACCGTTCTTTTGTTACGGATCTTTCGTTCGTATATTCTTCAATTTGATCTGTTCTTGACAATTCTCTATTAAATTTCAATCATTGATAACCCATTGATAAGCAACCCATAACCATTCATATTACCCAAATTTTGAAACTTCTACAATTAACATATGTATCTTTTACGAGAATTCAAAACATCCTAAAAAAAGAATTACTTATGTTCTCCATGCATATATCAAGATCCAACTAGAGAATTGTTTTAAGATTCATCATAGATCGTAGACGACTAAAGAAGGCACGAGGGAACATATTTCTAGAAGAGGCTCAAAACATCCAGTAAGCACCTTCCTATTCTGAAAAATAAGTCCTTTTCTTATATCCTCCTGTAGCGCCATCTATTAATGAAATTTATAAACATTCTGAAAAACGCTTACAGAAATCTTAATTATTGCTTTTCCCCTCTTTTATATTAAATGAACTGTTTTAAAAATAAAACAGATGAATAGTTCATTCTTTTTAATCTTTTACAACAATTTTATGTTAACATTATTTTGATAAAATGTTTAAATAATTGTGAAGTGATGTTAAATCAATTATTTTGGAAGGGATTAGCACATTGCTTTGGTATAGCGGTTAGTCCATTTCATTGTGGCTACTACACGACGGTAGAACCATCGTCGAGACAGAAATTTTTTGTTCTTCGCTTTTTCTAAGGTCTTTGAAAGAAATCAATAATGTGCATTATTTTAGTATTAAAAACGAAAGTTCACTAATTACTTTTTTTGGCATGAAATAAATTTATCAATTAATAAAAATTTAATTTTTATATTTAATTATTTATGGTTATTTTCTATTTCTCGGTTGTATCTGCTGCAAATAAAAATTAAAATTATTGATCTGTTACGGAATCGAAGTCGAAGTTTATGCTTACTGATCTCATTCCGTTTGCTAAAACTGTAATGAAAAATGTCTTTTGTGCTTTCTGCATTCTGTGAGTGTTATCTGATAATTAATGGTGAAAATTGCAGTGGTCTGTTTTGTGAAAATATGCAGCTCATTAATTCACCAAGAAGACGCTTTCTTGACTGGAAACTAAATTAGATATAAAATATACAATTCTGGCTTTTCTTCATTTGAAAATATATCTACAAATTTAAATATCTAATGGAACAGCCAAATATTTATGTATGTACCAGAAAGAGGCACAGTAAATCGCAAGGCTGAAAAGATTTTCACAAAAACCCCATATGCCATGTTTATGTATATGTGCCACTGTGGTGTTCATTGAGATGTGTTGTTGACAAAGTGAGTGTAGTGTAACTAATTGCCGCGTAATGTAACTAATTGTCCAGATGCGTCTAAATAACTTTGAATCTCTTATATATCTTCCCTTCAAATGGAAAATCTTTATCTGAATTAATTTCATGCATTTTATACATATTGTGTAAAATACATTAATATTATGAAGAAAAATATGATGTATTTCAAATGAACTTTTTCATTACATTAAGAAACATCTACATTTTCTTAATTAAATATTTGTTGCCTGATTATTGCAATTAGATTTAGGATTATTAAGATCCTCTTTAAAATACATAATAATGTATTTTAAAGAGGATCTTATTTTACTTTAGTACGCAAGAAGTAATTTTACTTTAGTATGCAAAACCTTTGAGAGAATGAAACTACTGCATGAAACAAATTTTATTTACCATACATTGGTTCTCCCAATCTACAAATTTGTTTACCATGCATTGATTCCCGCAATCTTCAAATTTTGCTTACCATATATTGGTTCTCACAATATTCAAATTTTTTTTACTATACATTGATTCACACAATCTTCAAATTTTGTTTGCCATACATTGATTCTCACAATCTTCAAATTTTAATACCATGCCATGGTTTTCACAATCTCTCAAATTTTGTTTACCATACATTATTTCTCACAATCTTCAAATTTTGTTTACCATACATTATTTCTCACAATCTTCAAATTTTGTTTACCATACATTGGTTCTCACAATCTTAATTATGTATCAAACAATCTAAATAGTTATAACGCAATTACTTTTTAATCTAATTAAGAAAAATTATTATAATTAATTATAAAAATAATTGTAAAGTTTTATAAATTAACATTTAAAAATGTATTTCTGTTTAAACTTTTATTCATTATTTTTAATTATTTGACGATATTCAGCATAAAATATAGTTTTCTGTAATAAAGTAATTTATAATATCGAAATGCAAAGTATATACATCTTTAAATTAAAGTATTCAGTAATAATGGATATATACAATGAAATGCTAGGACATTTAAGCGGTCTTGACAATTTTATCCTTACCGAAAACGAAGCATCCTTGGAGATTCAAGAGAGAATTGAAATAGCTTAGAAATCAATGAGATTGAGAAATAAGCTCACTGATTACTATTGATTTGACTCCACCTTGGTCTGGAAAGGATTGAAAGTTAAGAATAGGAATTTAATCTAAATTTGGTGGAGCTAAGCCTTTTGAATTCTTTTCATTATTAATGTCAAGACGATTGAGTGCACTCGTTTCATAACCTTCAGAGAAAAAGTCATTTATCTATATTATATGTCAATTAAGAGTATATGAAATGCGAATTAAGGTATTATAAGAAATTATTTTATTGTTACAGATTTTTTAAACTTATTTAAGACAGTTTAATTACGAGTGTTTAATTTGGCAAATGTATCTGCTCTTTGGTTACATGTTTCGTTGTAGATATTTTTTTTCTCAGATCTCATAACAAATATATGTTTATTTTAGAAATACTACATTTTCATTTTCTCTTACTTTCCGTTTAGTATAGAAAGTTTTGTTTATCTAATATGCATCAATCAAAAAATTTGCAAATGACAGTTGGGCAAAACCAACATTAAACATATTTAATAAGTTAGAAATCCAATAATCGCATATTCATATGTGAAATTAAAAAATTTGTGTTGTGTATAAAAACATCAAACAGCACTTTAATGGTAAAAGAAAAAAAATGACTTATTGACAAATCAAATTACTTTCATTAAAAACAAAGTGAAATAAATAGACTATTGATGTTAGCTATGTATATTAAACTTTATAATTTTTTATCCAAATTTTTCTTCGATAACTTCAGTTAAAAAGGTCTGAAGTGATTAGCCATTGAATTGCTTGAAACTGTTAGAATATTCAATAATATATTATTAAAAGATGCTTGACGGCCGTATGACTAGCACTCTGGCGCTCTGTGCCACAGGCTAGAGATTCGAGTCCCGGCGGTTCCATGGACGATGGTTGTGGTTCGAAATCCACTTTACACAGTGAGTACCGGTCTAATATGGCTGTTGAACGTAGAGCTGAAAGTCCTTCCCTGTAAAAAGGAAACATCTCCTGTCAAAAATCTGCCAGTAGGTAGACAACCTTGGCCCATAATTGGGATTGTTGTGCTACTGATGCTGATGATGATGACGATATTTTTAAAAACATTTCTTCTAAAACTTAATAGGCATTTCCTCTGTGTTACAATCAAACTCAATAAAACACTTCATGTTGTTTAAAAAACTCTTAAATTATAAAAAAAAGAATGGTAAAATATTTTTCCAACTAAAATAAAATTATTAGATTATAAAAATTTCAGTACATTCAAGAAAGTGATATTTTAATATTAAATATGTTATTTTTCATATTCTAAAATAATTTATTTCGTAAATATAACAATAATATAACAAAGTGACTAAATAAAATAAAATACATAATTCACTTCAAGATAAATATTTAAAAATTGCATTATTTATAATCGCTTGAATTTTCTATAAAGTTTTAATTTTAATATCATATAATAAAAATAACATCTATTAACTAAATAATTAACTGATTATTTTGTCATAATTGCACTTTATATTCCAAAGTCCTTTAACAAACTGATAAATCATGCTGTCTTTATTTCAAAATATTATTTTAAATGTCAAAATAATAATAGATCTCTCTAATAGTTCAAAACCGAACGAACTCTCGCGTCTCTATGCTAGGAAATAATACGAATTAATTTGTAGGCCCTAAAAGTCCTTCCTTTAAGCCATGGAATGGCTTAGTTTAACTGGCTTTGTCACTCCACGGTAATTTTTTGCACACATTAGGCTAATTAGACCGGGACCTACAGTTTAATATGGATTCCGAACCACTAACAAACATCCATGCCACCTCCAAGATTCAAAACTGAAGCCTGTGGTACCAAAATCCAGCTCGCTAGCCAATTGACTATCATAGTCAGTTCATTTTGAGAAACGATGAAAATGCTACATATTTACTGTTCTAATTGTGAATGATTTCGAATTCGAAGCACTCTAATTAGTAAGAAAAAAATGTTACATTAAACTATAATTTGTTAAACTATATCAGAAAATTTTATCTTATATAGTATAATCTAGTAAAGACAATACATCTCAAATACAAGATTCAAACACTTAAATTATAATGAGATTCTAACAATCAAAGAAAATTCATCTTTTTATTCGTGCAACAATTTTCCCCTTCATTCCAGCACTCCATCATTATAATTTTCGTTCCCATTACTGCAAGAGGCAAGTCATTTTTCCCGTGCTCAGTTTCGTTCTATTACTCGCAGTATCTCGGGGTTGTTCGAAGTTTTGAAGAGCCAAATCTCGGAAAAAAGAGTTTATCGTAAAAGCAATCGATTACATTTATGACGGGGTGTCTTTGATTTTGCTTCAAATCCTTTTCAAACCTCCCATTTCGAAAACGTTTACACATGAAAACATACAAAGAAAGAAAACCTAAGCACATTATATTTCCCATGGCCACCTGTGCCAGCTATAAAAATAACCTTCAGAGCAATAGTGGTATATGTGTTTGTATGATTTCGATTAATATTATTTGAGAATTGGTATTAGTTTTGGTAAAAATTTGTGAACGTATTAAAAGAAGCATAATTGTTTTAAATCCTTTAAATATTTAATAAGACAGTATAATGCAGTTTAATGAAAATTGGGTTTCATTGTTTTGATATTAACAGTGCTTACACAATTCTATGAAAATTGGTTACATTGTTTTGATAGTAACAGTACTTGAAAAATTGTATGAAAATGGTTTACACTGTTTTGATATTAACAATGCTTGCACAATTCAATAAAAATGTTGCACTTTAGATGTTAACAGTGCTTACACAATTCTAGGAAAATTGGTTACATTATTTTGATTAGTAACTGGATTTACACAATTTCTATGAAAATTGCTTATATTGTTTTGATAATAACAATACTTAATAAATTCTATGAAAATTAGTTACACTGTTTTGATATTAACAATGTTTATACAATTTAATGAAAATGTTTCACTTTAGATATTGATTTATATTTTCACAATTCTATGAAAATTTATTACATTCTATGAAACTTTATTACATTATTATTAAATAACAGTGTTTGTACAATTCTATGAAAATTAAGTTGCACTGTTTTGATTAACAGTGCTTGTACAATTCTATGAAAATGGTTTACACTGTTTTAATATTAACAATGCTTAAACAATTCAATGAATATTTTACGCTTTAGATATTAACAGTGCTTACACAACTCTATGAAAATTGGTAAACATTGTTTTGATTAATAACGTGTTTACACAATTCTATGAAAATGAAGTTGCATTGTTTTGATTAATAACAGTGTTTACACAATTCCTTGAAAATTGGTTACATTGTTTTGATTAATAACATGTTTACACAATTCGATGAAAATTAACTTGTACTGTTTTGTTTAATAGTGCTTGTACAATTCTATGAAAATATTTTACACTGTTTTTGGTATTAAAAATGCTTACACAATTCAATGAAAATGTTACACTTTAGATATTAACGCTGTTTACACAATTCTACGAAAATTAAATTGCACTGCTTTGATAATAAGTCATTGCATAATTCTATAAAAATGAGTTTACACTATTAACAGTGCTCACACAATTCTATGAAAATGGGCTTATACTATTAACAGTGCTTACACAATTTTATGAAAATTAGTTTACACTGTTTTGTTATTAACAATGCTTGCAAAAATCTATAAATTTCAAATGATTCCACTTCTGATCCAGTGAGCTTAAGCAAAAATGTGAAGGAGAAAGTGTTTCAAAGAAATCGTCTTACAGGTGGTGTGTACTATAGATAATGCATAAAAACGAGTAGACTCGGTGAAGAATAATACATTATCTATCAAGCATTATTTGTCATGATTTTCTCCAAAACGATACTTAAATGTGAGATAATTAGGACTAAAAATTTTCCTAGAAAACATTACTTCATTCTATTTCCACTTTAAGATGTTATGAAGTAAGAGTAGGATTCTCGATTTTCTCTCCTGGATAATGCTGAATCTGCAACAAAATCTGCCTAATCAGCTGCTAATAAGCTCGTGTCAAGTCCTATTATTGTAAAAAAATGTAAATAAAATTGTATTATTTAAAAGCTTTTTACGTTTTATATTATTAAAAATTATATTAATAACTAATCCTAGTTCTAAAGGTTAATTCTTAGAAATTTTAATGAAATCATTTTTGCAATGCATTTGTATTATTTCGATGAATTTATTCTCTCAAGCATTAGAATTCATTATTACATATTTCATGAACAAATAACGAATGAAGCATGAATTATTTTAAATTCTATTTCATAAGTAGAAAAGCATATGCATGCTCAATTAATTTTATTATCTTATTCATTTCAATTTATTTTCATAAACTGCATTATTGGAAAGCAAATAAATGAAACTCTATTATACTGTTTTCGAAAGCTTTTCTCTAGAAAATTGAAATGAAGTTGTAAACGCTTTAAAAGACAGCATTTTTTGAAAAATCTTTCATATTTGCTATATACTAATACGTGTTTGTTTTATTAAGTAATTTATCGAATACCATTTAAAGTATCTGAAGTATAAAATGAATTTGGATATTCTATTTGTATTTCTCTGTTTTAATTCTGCTTTACTGAATAACATGTTTATTTTATTTAAAATAAAAGCATTTCTCATTTTAAACTAGTTACATTTTATTCTCAATATAATTATCGTTTATTTCCTTTCCCTGAAGGACTTTATTTTAATTTTAGAGTTTAAAGCTCCTCTATAATTAGCTGCATCAAACATTTTGAAGCCTATCTTCTGCAAGTATTTTATATTTTTAAGTTTTTTTTAATATGAACTTATATAATTTATATTTATTATTTATAATTTATATTATTACATCAACTGAAACTTTAAAATATTTTATTTTGTTAATAAAACACTGCTATTAATGCTGAAAACTAATCTTCTGTTATTAAATCAAATAGACTTAGTATGTATTTTTAAATTCTAATTATTGTTTAATTTAAAACTATCAAGATTCATTTTTCATATATATATATTGTGGTTGAGATACTTAATTTGAGTTTAATTTAATAAGTTTGGTTTTAGAGATTTATCACGTGCAATTTAATTTCTGTTTCTCTCTTTTTTTGTATTTCAAAAGTACTAATAAGTTAAGGTATGCAACAAAAATTTTCATTCATGTTTAATTCATATTTCAATTTTTTTTTTAAATTCATTGATTTTACTATCCGAAACATGTTGTTCCCCATATATATTGAATATTCATATGAATATTCATGAGCAATTGTAAAATTTCTGGAATATCGAATATTTCCTTAAATAATGTGTTAAAGAAACCATTGGATCTTATGATGCAATTTATCAATTTTTAAACAATAAAAAAATTTATTTAATCATTTCATTGCAGACGTTTATATACAGAGAGGTTTTTTTAAAGAAAAATAATTACTATTTGGTCCTTTATTTCCCCTTTTCTCAAACCATACTGCACTGACACAGATGAGAAATTTATCTAATAGCAAAGCATTATAAGTACATTCTAGAAATGCTCAATCACATCTTAATAATTCAAATATATGAGTTAATTTAAAGATCTCTTAGAACGAAGATATGGGTTTATGTTTCTATTTCCTCATTTTTATGTAACTCTTAAAATGGTATTTGGACATAATGCTATACGCCATGTTTGATGGTCGTTATTCAGGCTGAAAAGATGTTTTCTCGTTGTCTTAAGACACCATTGAATTGTTAAAAATATCTAGGAAGCAAAATTTTCTTTTCCTTATAGGAATGCCCTGGAAGGTGTTAAATTTACTGCAAATGTTTCATATTATGATAAGTATGGCAGATTTATAGTATCGAATGACATCAAGTTAAGTGCCTAGCGAAATTTTAAGGTTTCAATGATAAATTGCAACTTATGCTCAACTACAAACAATCTAATTCACATCTTGGTTATTATTTCATAACTTTTATAAAACAAACCTGGGAATTCAAGGTATTCAACAAAATTCAATTCAACAAAATATCCCACATCCTAATTATCCATAAATCCATTACAAATATAATGTAACGGGCAAATATAATGATCGTTACAATTTAATATTCATAATTTGCCAGAATTGTAAGTTTAGAAGTGCTCTACAGAAAATTATAATTTATTACAATTTTAATTAAATCTACATCTGACTTTTTTGGGAAATGCTATAAAGAAAATTAAAAAATTGAAAATTTAGAAATTTTCTCTACGAGATTAATCGTAAATTAATGATAGATTCCCTTTTAGTAAAATAATTATATATTAAATGCTCCTTTCTAATAAATAATTTTTTTAGAAAAACCCTATTTTGTTGTTTCTGACAGAACAAATAAGAAATAAAAAGCTTTATTAGCAATGTAGTACTGCAAAAAATACTTTATTGATATTTAACTGCAGTCCTGTTTTGAGACGTAATGTTTGGCAAGTGTATGGTAGCACCCTCTATGTAAAAATATAACTGAGAGAAGATTTAAAAAGAAGGAAAGAATGCTGATATTAAAAGAGTTGCTTATTTATATAAAGAATTCAGTAAATGTTTAAACGTTTAGTTCATTCATAAATTACTGGAGCGTTTTCACATTATTCACACATTTCTTACAGAGTTTAGTGTCAAAATGAAAGGTTCAGTACTGAAAATTTGGAATAAAACAAATGAAAAATTAATTAAATTTCTCTGAACTGTAATTTAAAACACCATTGTGGAAATATAAGAAATGTTTTTGTACATTAACTTGAATTAAATACATAACAATTAAAAGAAATTAATTATTAATCCGTCATATAATTTATTTAAATTCCTCTGATAAGTTATGTCCCATCATTTGTTGTATTACTTAATATTTTTACAACTTTTTAATTAAACTTAGTTTACTAAACCATCAAACATAGCATGTAGAAATTTTAAAATGTTTAGTTCATTCATTAATTAAGGAACTTTTTCACATTATGCACACTATTGATTATAGCGCTTAGTATATTAATCAAAGGAAAGTTTCAGTATTGAAAATTTAGGACAACACAAATTAAAAAAATTAATTAAATTTCTTTTTAACTGTAATTTAAAATTTTAGTAGGAAATATAAAAAAAATTTTTATACATTAACTTGAACTTAATATACAAAAATTAGAGAAATTAATTATTAATCCATCATATAAATTATTTAAATTCTTCTTGATAAGTTATGTCAACTATTTGTAAATTACTATTATTTTTACATCTTTTTAATTAAACTTCTTTATGTGTTTTACTTTAAATCTTTATGATGAGGTTCACATTAAGAAAAAAATTCGGTTAGTCCAATATCTTTGTGAAAGAAAGGTTTTAAGAAGCAACAAACAAATCGAAACGAGAAAAGCAAACTCGAGATC
>BPLQ01012470.1:56712-74157 GCA_021605075.1 Caerostris darwini | reverse complement strand
TTTCAAAATATTTAAAAACAAAAAATTGTTTTGCATTAGTAAAACATAAATTATATTACATAAATAAAAATACTATTTTATAGGGATATTATACAAGATAATTATACGTTTATTTTAATTTGATTAGTTTTTAATGTGAAAGTTATATATTTCAATTTATTAATTATTCAATTTTGAATTTTCTGTATCTAAGAGTTTAAAAGTCGTTGATGAAGAATTATTTTTTACCTTTTCGCAAATTTCCGAGATTCATTTTAATTATGTAAATACTAACTTTCCAAAAAAATAGTTAATAAATCTAAAACAAAAATTCAAATTACGCATTATTAATTTTTTTAAAGCAAAATCGAAGAAATACTTCATTTTAACCTTTAATTAATATGATTTTTCATTTGAATGTGTAAATCTAAATCTTAAGACACTGTTCTTTGATCAATTACAGATTCGATAAAATTATCTCAAGTTTTTTTGGTTTTTTGGTACTCTGAACGTAAAAATAAAATAGCATTAAGTGAAGTTTTTATATCATGTTTAAAAAAAGTTTAAAAATGAACTGAACTTTTTTTTTTAATACAATTTAATTTTTAACACAATTTTTTTTAAAACACAATTAAAAACTGGAATCGTTGAAAAGAAAATAAGTAATTTAAACAGCAAGTTCCACCATAACCTTTACTTTTATACCTTTGACGGTTTAAACTAAATATAGTTGATTTTAAACTAATTTATTAAAAGATGTTGGAATTTGTATGCTTTAGCAGCGCCACCTAGCGTCACGTTGTAGTCTTAGAAAACCGGTTGGAACCGATTCACAGTTGCGTTGTTGCCTTGGAGACGAGCGGTTTCCTTGGAAACTAACTGCTGTATTCCAAATGAGCTTTTGCCTTTGAGATGTACTGTTGCCTTCCAGACGAACTGTTACCGTCAACCGTGTATATATTTGTAAATAAATGAAGATTCAATCAATGCCTGAATGGATTGATCAAAACTTCTCGAACCACCTCACACACACGATTGATCAATACATCTCGGCCTGCAACTAACAAGAAAAACAAGTATTATAAAAAAAATAATAAAAAATTTAAAGTCAATTCCTTTTTTTTTTTCACTACATTGCAAAAAGTCCTTTATAAATAATTTTCATTTTTTTTTCTATTGGTAGATATATGCAACTTAAATCTAAAAAAAACTAAAATTGATTAATTTAATTTAATGAATGAATTAATATTTGAAAAAAACTGTATTCATATCCAGTGTCATCCACTGCAGGTTCAAAAAAATGTATCTGAACTTGAGTGTATGAATAAAAAGTGTTTTATTCACACTTTTAATTTGAACAAGAGATATATAGGGAGAGTGTGAGCTAATAGGAGGAATAGAAAAATATACATTTCTAATATAATTCTGATTTCATGATTAAAAGCTTACTTCTTCAAATACTAATATTTTAATCTCCAATGAATTTTTTTTGTGATAAAAAAAATCAGTATTGTATTATATTATTATATTACGAAAAGTAGTGTAATATAATGCTATAATTAATTGTTCTTCTTCATTTTCGCAACAACTCCATAGTGGGTCAAGGCCGCCAACCTACTGGCAGATTTCGAGACAGGAGATGTTTTTTTTTCACTGGGTGGTGTTGTCAGTCCTACACCCTACTGTCATATTAGACCAGTGCCTACGGTTTGAAGTGGATTCCGAAGAAACAGCCATAACACTGCGGAGACTCGAAAAGAAACCTGTGGCACCCATCCCCAAAGTGCTAGTCACTGGACCATCAGGCCCATGCTATATCTAATTAGTGCGCGGCCTGGTGACCAGGTGGCTAGCACTCTGTTCTTTGGTACCACAGGCTCTATGCTGGAATCGTGGTGGTGTCCCGGATGTTTGCGAGTGGTTCAGAATCCACGCTAAACTGCAGGTTCTGGTCAAATTCGCCTGCAGTGGTCACAAAGTGACCTTAGGGCGACAAACCAAACTAAATCTCGAAATTACTATCGTGTGTAAAATCAACAGGAATCTTATTCCTAGATGTTGTGAAAGCATTCTAGGAGCTGTAGTACAACAGACGACTTTACAACATAATTAATTGTACACCAGACTTAATGCTAGCAATTTTCCTTACGACTTGATAATCTCTGAACATATCTTTTATCAAATAAAACAGGGCGCTACTTCGAGTCTTTTTAAAGAAGATAGACTTTTAGAGTAGGGAGGTCGGAGGCTTTCTCTTTCAGCGTTGCCAATTGGTTTGGTTTGTCGCTCTACGGTCATCTTGTGCACTCGTTAGGCTCAACAGACAGGGACCTACAGTTTAAAGGGGATTCCTAACCACTACAAACATCCATGGCATAGCCGGGACTTGAACCCGAAACCTGTGGTACTGAGCGCCAGCCACTCGGCCACGCAGGCCCCTAGCGTTGCCGAATGTCCCCCGAAATACGACCTGCCTCGTCTCTGGCTGTGAGGGACAGCTGATCGTAAATGGGGTCCGAGAGAATCCGTTTGATGTGCGGAAAAAACCGATCCCTGTCGGAGCGGGCTCGATGCACGATTTTCTGGTAGGTCAAACAGGTTTTTAATGGGTTCGCAAAAGTCACTCGTTTCTCATCTGGACGAGGATAAAATAACAAAATTTCATCAACCAATCATCAGTAAATGATTGAGGCGCCCCCTTCCGACTGAAACATCTTATGTCCCAACTCATTTCGCGAGAACTTGCAGTTATCGGAGCACATTCAAACTTTCTGCTGCACTAGTTGCATGCCATACGCTATATTAGTGTTATTACTACGACGTTGCTGGTCGGCTTTAAAATAGCACGATTGCCCAATCACCAGACAATCGTGAATAGACTCGAAATGAGGGATCTCTGAGGGAATTTCTAAATTGTTTAATTAATATATAAATAAATTCTTTTAAAAAAGATTTCCTGTGATTTAGTACCACTTTTAAAAAAGTGGTACTAAATCACAGGATTTTTTTTTTTTTTTTTTTGTTTATTTGGCATTTGGAGAAAATGGAAGTTTCTTCTTTTAATAAGTTGACGTTGTTTGAAACCTGGTTTTCAAGATATTTACATTTTAATCAGGTCATGTCATGATCGTACGTAATGATCTGGACGCTAGTAGCATTAACACCACAGCTGTACCAGCAACACAGGACTTTACAGGTACTAGCAACACAGCCCCCTTCCCACTGTAATCTCCTTTTCCCCAACTCATTTCACGAGAACTTGAAATGGAAACTCAAGTTGTCGGAGCACATTCAAACTTTCTGCTGCAATAGTTGAATGTCATGAGGTAGAAGCTAGTAGGATTAATACTATAGCGTTGCTACCAGCACTCGACTCTAAAATAGCATGATTGCCCAAGCAGACAATCTTGAATACAAATAACGCCATCAAAAATGTGTTCCATCGCTAGAATGTATACCCAAATTGTTTTATTTATATAAATAATTTCATTTAAAAAAGTGGTACTAAATCACAGGAATTTTTTTTGTTGTATATTTGGCATTTAGAGAAAGTGGAATTTTTTTCTTTTAATAAGTTGACGTTGTTTGAAACCTGGTTTTAAGATATTTACATTTAAATCATGTCATGTCATGATCGTACGTAATGATCTGGACGCTAGTAGCATTAATACTACAGCGGTACTGGCAACACAGGACTTTACTATAGCAGGGTGCCCAGATTATCATTCATCTTTCAAGACAGCAATGTCTACTAAATACATCATGCAAAACAGTTTCAGCCAATTATTCCGCTTATATGAATAACATCTTTAAAAATGTGGTGGTAAAGTATCAGAATTGTATTTATTGATTGGTCTTTCCAGAAAGTGAAAAATTGCGATTATCAATAGATGGCGCTGTTTGCAACTCGGTGATCGATATTGACAACCCGCATTTCGTTGTCATGGCTACAAACGAAAATCTTGTTTTCATGTGTGTATGCGACGTAGGTATAGTCTAATTCAAAAATTATATTAAAGGAGTGTGTCCCACTAATCGTTTGCAATTTGCCTTACAGCTTGCTAATCTCTGAACGTATCTCTTTACGACAAACGAAAGAATTGTTTGCACACCGATCTTGTTGTTTGCAATTTGAACTCTGGAAACTCAAGTTATCGGAACAAATTCAAACATTCTGCTGCGATAGATGCATGTCGCAAGCTAAACGCTAGTAGTGTCATTATTACGGTGTTGCTAATAACACCTACTCTAAAAACAAATGATTGCCCAATAGTCAGACAATCTTAAATCCTTATTTCAAAAAAAGGTAGTCGAACTAAAGTTCTTCCTAAATTTTGTATATTTATAATAATTATTTCTTTCAAAATAGTGGTACAATAATTTTTTTTGTAGATTATCATATCAAGAGAATGGATTTTTTTTTTTTTTTTTTTTTTTTTTTTGGTAAGTTGCGTCGTTTGAAAGGCCGGTTTTGAACATATTTACATATCAGTCTGTTGCATGTCATGATCTGGACCCTGGCAGCCTTAATACTACAGCGGTACTAGCGACACAGGACTTTATTATAACAGGGTACCACATCATCAGGTACGTTTCAAAACATCAGTCTCTAATAAATGCATCATGTAAAACAATTTCAGTCAAATATTCCGCTTATAAATAACTGATTTAAAAATGTGCTAGTAAAGCATAAGATTTGTATTTAAAGATTAATATTTCAACAAAGTGAAAAATTACGCATTTCAATAGATGGCGCTGTTTGCAACTCGCTGGTCGATATTGTCGACTCGTATTTCGTTGTCATGGCTGCAAACGAAGATCTTGTTTCCAAGTGTGTATGCGTCGTACGTACTGTCTGATTCAAAAATAATATTAAAGAAAAAGAGATTAGCAAAACTAGCAGCAATCAGGAATCCCCTTACGTTATCACCGTCCAATCAGGTACACATCAAGATAACACTTACCATAGATGAAAGGTTTTGGGAACTGAACAAAACTCTTCTGTTGCGTAGCAACCACGGTGGATGATGTTCAGCATCGCGTTACTGTGGCAACAGCAGCGATAATACGATCTGGTATATGTGATGCATCTCGTATTGTTTTACAACGATTTGTGTTGGTGCGAAACTACTATCTTGAGTTGGAGTCCTTTGAAATTATGAGATAATACATTGAAAAAGAAAGCAAGCAAAGACTAATAGGTGACTCGCCCAGATATATATATATGTATATGAATACATATATATATATATATATATATATACACTCAAGAGCCAAAATATTATGACCACCTGTCAATAACGAGTTATCCCACCTTTGGCGCGCAACACATCTTCAACCCGCCTTGGCATGGATTAATACCCCCACTTAATATCAGTTAAATATCACTTCCACCTGATCACGTGCCTTCCACGTCATCCAGGTGAGTTCATTGCAAAATGTAGAGGTGGTCATAATGTTTTGGCTCTTGAGTGCATATATATATTCATTATATATGTATATATATATAAGAATTAAATTAAAGACTCATTCCCACCGAGGCGAGAGGCGGGGAAGCGACATGCGGCAGGGAAGAAAATTTTTTCGACCCGTTCACAGCGAAACGTCCGAAATTGCATTACGCCCAGTGAAGTTCCGCTTCGAGTTGAAAGTGGGTCAACTGGAAGCGGTGGATTTCAAACCGGTGTCAGGTGAACGCACTGAGACTAGTGATTGGTCAACGCTTCCCACTTAAACGCCTCGTTGGGAATGAGCCTTAAAAGAAAGAGACATATAAAGTTTTGAAGTAATCTAAACAAAATGAGGAAGGTTTTTATTTATTTATTCATTCTTTTCTTTATATTTAATTTATAAATATATAAAAACAAATAAAAATAATTAATAAGCAGAGTTTAAGGAAAAGGCTCGAGATAAATACAAGTAAACAGAAAGAAAAAGAAATAGTCTAAAAATAAAAGGGAAGTAGAGCGTAAGAAGAAATGATTGCGAAAACGCATTGGTTAAAATAGCGCGGAATGTTGAAGGCCAAGTTCAGCGCAGATGGGAGAGAGTCGTATTGTTTGAATTGTAAACAATTTTCTTTACATTAAAAACACCATCAACGTATAGTGCTAGCAAATCAGGACTTTCTTGTGTCCATATAATATGAGTGACCTTGTTTAATTTTTCTTTGAGAAACTGAAAATGAGAGCTTTTTTCAAAAAATCTTAAAACATTAACTTTTGTATTCAATCCACATACGTTTAAAATTTAAAACAAATCAAAAATATATGCAATCCAACAGTGTTAATTGTAAGAACAGAAATTCTCTTTTAAGAAAAATGAATATTATTTGAAATTAAAATAACGAATTGTACATAAAGTAGAGTTTTGTGTGTGTGTGTAAAGATTGGTTTGTTTGTCGCTCAACGGTCATCTTGTACACACTTTAGGCTAAACTTACCGGGACCTACAGCTTAAAGTGGATTTCGAACCACTACAAACATCCATGGCACCGCCGGGACTCGAACCCGAAACCTGTGGTACCGAGCTCCAGATTTTTGTAATGAACTAATGTAATCGATATTTTTTTTAACTATTATTGCTTTTACACCTTCTAATAATTTGTTTTATAGAATTTTTTTTTTAAAATTTTCCACAGCAATATAAGAAACCTAATTTTTAATTTCATGTTATAAATTCAATTTCCCTATCTAAGCGTAATCCAATAGAATGATAAAAAATTATATTCTTGTTCATCAGGTATTTGATCTTTGGGTAAATGTTTTTAAGAAAAAACGTACTTTTGGTTTATACATGTACATCGCTTTAGATTCCGCAATATGCGGTATAGTGATATTTATGTATAGCATTACATATGTTTATCAATGAACAAAACATATTATAAAAATATATAATTTTATATAGAATAATAATAATATTTAGTATAGATTATAATATTTGGTCGATAAAACGATAAATATATTTCGACAAAACTGTATTTGAAAGGTTCGGTAAAAGGATATCTCTTCTCTAATATATTTTTCTTACTTTGTCCATTTTTTGACATTCATAAGTGACAGTTTACGTCATTGTGATGTACAGCGACCAGCCCTAGCTTTAAAATCAGTGAATAAATCCTTCTTCGCCATTACTATAAATTCATTATATCTACCAAATCGATTGCATATTTATTAGGCAGAAATATATTAAAATAATTCGCCCATGATATTTATTTTGTTTAAAATAGTTGGAACTGTCACTCAAACTGAAAATTCAAAATCTGGATTGTTTGCCATTTATCTTCCTGATGGACCGCTAGCGCCACCTATGGAATAGGATATGAAATTTTAAACTAGATAATGCACTGGCACGCAGTCGGAAATTTTGTCAAATATATTGTGCATGTTTGACTTATGCTTTTTTTGAGCATTGTTCAACGTGAATGCTCGTGAACCCGTCTTTAAAATAAAAATGTTTAAAGTCATGGAGGACTCCTTATGGAAATGATATCATCCTAAATATATAAAAAGTTCCTGATACAAATAAAATGGCAGCCAACGTGGGCAGAGTATATAAAAACACAGTCTTCAATGACCGACAGAAAATAAGTATCATTTTTAGGTGATCGGTGAGATCGGTGAGATTCTACGGAGTTCCTTGGTCGCGAAGCGACCAGACCTCCAAATTGCAATAAGATTGTTAAACAGTGGCAGTCGGTCACTGCCCATTGAAAACGAAAAACAATTTGCACAATAATTAGAAAAAGAAAATAAAAAAATTTTTACAAAAAGAAAACATTTACAAAAATACACAAAGCACAATACAATACAGAAAAAGAAAAAAGACCGGTGAGAACCTAAGGCCGGAGCGCAGCATAGCACCCACGCAGGAGCAATAAGAAACAAATATACGCGGAGCGCGAACCTAACCGAAAGTTACCAGGACCAGAGAAAAATGCAAAAGAAAAAGAAAAGAATCTACTGATTGATGTTTAAAACATGTCTAGGTCTTTTACGAAAGGAGTGCAGAGAAATATCATAATCTAAATTAGTTAAATGTTGGATAACGGAGTTACTAGAGCTATTGAGTGATGAGTAAAAATTTGTTGCGATTTTTGCCACATATTCCCTAAAACTAGGCATGGAAAGTGCATATTTAATTTCGGCGTTTCTAAAAACCACGGAGCATCAACGATCATGCGTATAACTTTGTTTTCAAGTCTTTCTAAGACTAGAAAATTGCTTTTTGCTGTAGAGCCCCAGACTGGACTCGCATATGCTATTATCGGACGAAGATAAGCTAAATAGATTAGTTTTTTTAGTTCAATTGTTAGTTTAGAATGTCTGCCCAGAACAGAGTAAAATTTGCGTAAAATATTATTGAATTTATCGCGTAGGTAGTCAATATGAGCTTTAAATGTTAGTCGTCTATCAAAAATTACACCTAGGTACTTAGCTTCTTTAGACCAGAAAATGTTAGTATTAAAAATAGTTATGTTAGGTGGATTATAGACATTTTTCCTGGTAAATAGCACTGCTTCAGTTTTCGCGACATTAAGTTTAATTTTCCATTTTTCTAGCCAAAGTTCAAGAGTGTTTATGTAGTTTTGTAAGTTCTTCTGGATAATGTGTAAATACCTTCCCTGTGTAATAATTGCTGTATCATCAGTGTAAAGTGTCAATTTAATTCTGTGGTCTTGTGGAATGTCATTAGTGAAAATATTGTACAGGAAGGGCCCCAAGATCGAAGTATCATTTTTAATAACTTCTCTTGCATGAATATCATTATTTTCCCGAACATTTTACTTTTGATTGCGAACTTATTCTGAATCGAATAAATTCTGGTGAACTGCTAGCGCCACCTATAGCACCAAAGACGACCCTAATAAAATTTAAACTAGTTAATGCACTGGCGCGCAGTCGCAACATTTCTGAAACATATTGTTTCTATATAATGTCTGTCCTATGCATGTTTTGAGCCTGTGCATCGTAACCGTGAGCCGGTGTTTAAAATAAAATTGTTGATCTCCTTATTGAAGTGATGTCATCCTAAATATCCATGATACAAATTAATTGTCCCCCAACGTAAGGCCGCGTATGAAGAAACACAGCCTTCAACGACTGGCAGAACATTATTTAATAGCATCCTTTTTAATGAATTCTCATATATGAATATCTTTATGTTCCCGATCATTTTACTTTTGATTGGCGATTTATCCTGAATTGAATAGTTCGTTTAGTCACCCTGATTTGCGACTTTCAGTTCTTACAATTTATCTCCTTATTTATAAACTATTACTGTTTGATGTAAGAAGTAAACAATGTATTTCGTTTCAGCGTGCACATATTTGACGCATTAATTCTGAAAATTGCTTTGTTTCATTAGTGTGTCATACTGAAATATATTCATGTGTAAAACAAATTTGGTTTCTTGAATATTTATCCAGCGAAACTTTCCGTAAATGTGTCAAACATGAGTACTGGGCACGCAGACGTCTCTTCGAGATACTCAGAATCCATAAACTTGTAAATGTGCATTGTTGCAAGATAATTCATTTTAATGCTTGGGATACAGACAACTAAAATCTAATAGAACCTGACACCAACTTCGCTGCTCAGTTGATCTTCAGATCTGGCAGCATTGCACTAATCAGGCCCACTAATCGTTTGCTTTCCGTAACGAGTATGAAGAAAACCAAACGTGGTAACAATCTGCTTCAACAAATATGGGTTACACATTTGATAGTCACCCTTAATACAGTATGCAAGAAGTAGATGGAGGACAACCATAAAAGTGAATCGGTGCACGTTGATGGAGTGCCTTGGTCGCGAAGCGACCAAACCTCCTACTTGCATCATAAAATAAAGGTAACGTCGGCTCAAGGCCCAGAGTTAATTGTTAAACACCATTGAATTTTTACATTTAAAAATAATTATAGAGAGAATAATTAAAGAAAAAGCTAAATTACAAGAAGAATATAAAAAACACGCGAAAAACAACAAAAATAAAAAATGACAATCAAAGAAATACCATAGCGCCTAAAAGCACCAACGCAGCAGCATGTACAATAACAAATACCTAATAAAACGCGTATCCCAGAAGAACATAACCAGAACCAACGAAAAGTGTGAGTGCCTTGGTCGCGAAGCGACAGTGTTGATGTCAAACCTCCAAATAGCATATATACAATATAGTGGCAGTCGGTCAATGCCCATAGATTAACATAACAAATTGCACATAAGCGAGAATATAAAAAATACAAAAGAAACAATAACAAAAAGAAAAGAAATATTTACAAGACAAGCAAGATATATACAAAATATACAACATAGAAGAGTACTAATGACGCCGAAGCACTAGCGAGCACCCACGCTATAGCATAAACAAGAATAAAAGACAAACGCGGAAAGCGTACCCAATCGGAAATAATCAGGACCAGAGATAAATGCAGAAAGAGAAAAACACATTACTGATTGATATTTAAAACATGTCGAGGTCTTTTCCTAAAGGAATGAAGAGAAATGTCATAATCAATTTTATTAAGTTCAACGAGAACGGAGTTGCTGGAGCTATTGAGAGAAGAATAGAAATTTTTAGAGATATTGGCCACGTATTCCCGAAAACTTGGTATAGATAGTGCATACTTAATTTCAGCGTTGCGAAAAAACCATGGTGCATCTACAATCATGCGTACTACTTTGTTTTCCAATCGCTCAAGAATAAGAAAATTGCTCTTAGCAGTAGAGCCCCAGACTGGACTCGCATATGCTATTATCGGACGGAGATAAGCTAAATAGATTAGTTTTTTTAGTTCAGTTGTTAGTTTAGAATGTCTGCCCAAAACAGAGTAAAATTTGCGCAACGTATTATTAAATTTATCGCGGAGGTAGTCGATATGAGCTTTAAATGTTAGTCTTCTGTCAAAAATTACGCCTAAATACCTAGCTTCCCTAGACCAGGAAATGTTAGTATTAAAGATAGTTATGTTAGGTGGGTTATATACAGTTTTCCTGGTAAATAGTACCGCTTCAGTTTTCGCGACATTAAGTTTGATTTTCCATTTATCTAGCCAAAGTTCAAGTGTGTTTATGTAGTTTTGTAAGTTTTTCTGGATAATGTGTAAAGACCGCCCCTGTGTGATAATTGCTGTATCATCAGCATATAGTGTTAATTTAATTCTGTGATCTTGTGGAATATCATTAGTGTAAATATTGTACAGGAAGGGTCCCAAGATCGAGCCCTGAGGAACACCCGCGAGAATCTTGCAATTTTTAGAGTCAAATTTATTAACAGAAACAACAAAGCTTCGTTCAGTGAGATAATTATAAATGATTTTAATAATATAAGGAGAGTACTTAAAATGAATCAGTTTAAAAATTAACCCCTTTATCCAAACCCGATCAAAGGCTTTCGCCACATCAAGGAATACAGCCGCGGTATCTTGTTTCCAGGAGAATCCTTCATTGATAGTTTCTGTAAGATTATAAAGTTGATGTGTAGTTGAAAGATCTTGCATGAAGCCAAATTGTTGTGATATTAAAATATTCATATCTTTGGATTCTTGATTAAGAAGATCAGCTATGACACGTTCAATAACTTTGCTGAAAGTGGAAAGAAGCGATATTGGTCGGTAACTGGTCGGTAAAGTAGGATCTTTTCCCGGCTTAAGGATGGGAAGAATACGAGCAGTTTTCCAGGTTTTTGGAAAATAATTATAAGTAAGAATAGCATCTGTGATATTGCAAATTTGGAGAACGCATTTGAATGGAACATTCTTGAGCATTTTATTAGTGATGCAGTCGATACCGGGTGTCTTGCTTATTTTGAGTTTAGTAATAATATTAATAACTGTAGAGGCTTTAGTTGGAGGAAAGTCGCTATTAGTACTGTTATGCTGGTTAAGGAAGGCCGCAATAGAGTTGTCCACATCATTTTCAATCTGCACATTGTTAGACATGTTTTCTTTGAATTGATCTTGCAGTGAAGTTGACAGGATATCAGCTATTTGAGTGTCTGTAGTGACTGAATCATTATTATTTTGAAGAGAAATAATTTTGGACCGTTTCTTGCGAAGATTGCTACAGAGCTTCCAAATCGAACCATTTTCTACATTGGCCGTTTCCAGGCGCCTGTCCCAGCAATCATTCTTGTACTTCACAATCGCTCGTTTTAATAAATTTTGACAGTGATTATAATTATTCTTGCTGCGAGAGTCCCTATAAATTTGCCAGAGTTTACGCGCATTATTCCTGTTAGTAATGAGAGTTTTAATAAAGGGTGGTAGAAAGGTTTTATTGTTAGTGGGAAGAGGCTTAGAGGCAGCTTGATGTGCAGACATAATTTTATTTGTAAGGTCCTGAATTGCTTCTTCAATATCTGCCGGAGAGTTAAGAGGCTTAACAGAATAACTAAAGTTATGGTCTAATAATCTAGAAAATTGTGACCAGCAGGTAGTAACATGCGGGTTAGTCAGAACATGCTCTGCGCGAAAGTTATAATCAATAATTACCGGGTTATGATCAGAGGAAAGTTCATCAAGCGAATTAATAGTATTGTTAAAATGAAAGTTATTAGTGACAACTAAGTCAATTATAGAGGTGGAGTTAGTACCAATTCTAGTAGGAGTGTTAGGAGCAATAATATCTAAATTATGGTTATGAGCATAATTTTGTAAAGCAATGCCAGTTTGATTTTTGTTAGTACAACCCCATGCAGTATTATGCGCATTGAAGTCCCCCGCGAGTATAACACTATTATTCATAGAAAATAAAACATCTAAGTCATTAGTGAGGTTAGTAGTTGCTATAGCATTAGGAACATAAACAGAATTGACAAAAAGAGAGGGAAGATTCGGAAAGTTGAGAGAGATGATGGTAGCTTTAATCCCAATTAATGAAGGAGTAGCAATATGGCTGTGTGGCAGAGAGTCTTTGATAAAAATACCCGTGCCCCCAGAGAGTCGATCTTGAGGTCCATCATTGCGATAAAAAGTGTACCCCATTAAGTAAGGTGTTTGTGAATGCCTAAGGTGTGTTTCCTGAAGCAGTACTATATCTGGGTTATAGTTATCTACAAAGTTAGTAAATTCAGTCATTTTAAACCATATGTTACAAGCATTCCAATAGCATATGCGAAGACCAGAAATCAAACTGAGTCATTACGGGGCATTTGGGGTGGTTTGTGAAGCTAGGCCGTTTACAAAGACCTGCAACTTATCCGCTTTATTGTCGGCGCTTCTTACTTGATGGAGAATACCATCCAAATCTTTTAAATCAGAAAAAATAGCTACAAATTCCTTCATAAGAAGCAGGGATTTTTGAATAAACTGGGCATGACTGGCAATGCCCTGCAATTGACTCAGTTGAGTTGAGGTTATTTCATTACTTACGTTACTATTAGTACCAACGTTGCTGGGTTGTTGAGGTGGAGAGAAATTTTGAGCAGCAGCTGCATATGAAAAATTCTTAGTTACCTGACGAGCAGGAGTGAATTTAGGAATGGTTGCATATTTGGTAGAGTTGATTTTGATCTTGGGAAACTTTAACCATAAAAGTTTTCAAATTAAGGTATTTAAATAATAATTTTCTTTAAAAAAAGAGTGGTAGTGAGAAGCATATAAATTTTATTTAAAGTTTAATATTCCGAATAGGTGAAAAAGTGTGCTCATTTAAATATAAAATATTTTTAAAAATAAAGATTATATAAAATAATTTTGTGCTACGAAATATTTAAGAGAAATTAATATGAATATTGGTTCCCCCCATCCCAAAATAAAATAACAGAATGCAGGGTTTGTACTCAACACAAAGAAGCATTTCTTGCCACAGTTTACTACGAAAACGGCGAATTATGCATTTCTGCCCAAAAAAATGAGATATTTTCCTTCTACTGGCGAAATAATTTAATGGTTAAATCAATAACATTTGTCATAAGGCAAAGAATTTTTTTAAATTGGGGTTTCTGTATTATAGCGCCATCTATTGTGTTTAATACGAACAAATAGGATAAGTAATTTGTTTGTGAATAAATATAAATAAATTTTTCTACAATAACTATTTCCAACAAAATTTAAAATTTATTAATATTTTACATATGTAAACTATTGAACAACATGCATATAGTTTTTAAATTTCTCAAAAAATTTGAATTTTGAATTATGTTGTTAAATACTCAAATTTTAAAACAATTTCATTTTTAATAATAATTTAAAAATTATCTGTACTATATCATTTGAAGGATTAAAGTAATTCTTTTTTTCCCATTTATGACTCGAAATGAATTTCATAAGCACATTTTTTTTTAGACATTATTTAGAAACATATGGCATTTATCCATTATTTACCTATATATTATCATTGTTTGTTTTCTTTATGCATGACATATTGGGTTTGTTTGTGCTACATTTTGTGTTTTTTCTAAAATTGGAAGCATATAATTTTAGATTTAATTTTAAAACTAAACCACACTACTTTTTCTTATACAAATAGTAATAACTTAAATATATAAGCATCATTTTCTTATTCAATCGAAAGTAGCGACTCAAATCAAGTCAAGACAGAATTTGAAAAAAAGAACCTATATAAAGAACTATTCTAAAAGTCGAAATTCTTGAATTCATTACATGCATTTAAACTTGTTGCTTAAAGATTACCTATATTTAAACCGTATTTGGACATCAGATTTAATGCTAGCAATTTGCCTTATGGCTTGCTAATCTCAGAAGATATCTTTTATTAACAGACGACTTTACAACAGAATTGTTTGTACACCGATCTTGTTGTTTTCAATTTGAACTCTGGATACTCAGGTTATCGGACATTCTGCTGCGACAGATGCATGTCGCAAGCCAAACGCTAGTAGCGTCATTATTACGGTGTTGCTAATAACACCTACTCTAAAAACAAATGATTGCCCAATAGTCAGACAATCTTAAATTCTTATTTCAAAAAAAGGTAGCCGAACTAAAATACGTCCTAAATTTTGTAAATTTATAATAATTATTGCTTTCAAAATAGTGGTACGATAATTTTTTGTAGATTATCATATCAAGAGAGTGGAATTTTTTTTTTTTTTTTGTAAGTTGCGTTGTTTGAATGGCAGGTTTTGAACATATTTATATATCAGTCTGTTGCATGTCACGATCTGGAGGCTGGTAGCATTAATACTACAGTGGTACTAGCGACACAGGACTTTATTATAACAGGGTACCAGATCCTCAGGTATGTTTCAAAAGATCAGTCTCTAATAAATGCATCATGTAAAATAGTTTCAGTCAAATATTCCGCTTATAAATAACTGATTTAAAAATGTGCTAGTAAAGCATAAGAATTATATTTAAAGATTAATATTTTAACATTGGGGCCTGAATGGCCGAGTGGCTGGCGCTCGGTACCACAAGTTTCAGGTTCGAGTCCCGGTGGTGCCATGGATGTGTGTAGTGGTTCGGAATCCACTTTAAACCGTAGGTCCCGGTCTAACAGGATCGCAGAGCGTTGCGGGGGCATTGCTACTCCGCGTCCGTGGCGTATCTTCAAGTTATGCGCGCCCCCTGGGTAATGCAAAGTGAATCACTTCTGAGCAGCGCTTGCCTTACGGCATCCAAGACGTCCATTTGCAACTCGCTGATCGCGCCTTCGCATTCAAAAGTGAACGAAACAAAATAATAATTGAAGTAAAACCACTCAGATGAGAGCTAGTCTTGAATTTTAATTTAAAACCTCCCTATTTGATTTTTCATAAAATCATCCACTTGTAAAATTCAAACATAGCACAATATAAAAAAAACCAGCCTTTTCTTAATTGTAACATATTTCGCGTATTAAATTCATTAAGAAAATAATTCTGTGTTCTTCGATGCATACTTCTTAATTTATGAGTACATTTACAGTATACAATTTAAATTGCAATATTATTCTATTTAAGAATTTGAACACATTTTATTTAGACTTTCATTACTTCTATAATGACTTATTTTTATTCATAACAATACCCTTAGTTCTTCCCTAGAATTACGTTACATTGCCAATGCTTATATGGGATTAGGTTAATTATCCATGTTAACTTTATATAAATGTATTGTAAATTGTAGAGCTTTGTTGTTTGATCCGGCAAGCTTTTGATTCAAAATTGAATTGATTTGAATACATTTTGTTAAAAAGTATTTTCCACAACTTCGTGATAATGTTTTCCATGTCATTTTAAATAGTTTTGTAAATCATATCCGAAATTTTTTTTTTCTATTCATTACATTACTTTAATGTAAATAAAAATCATTAAACAATCGACATTAAAATTTCCAACACGATGCATATTCGGAAAATACACCATTTAAGACAGATGTGAAAAAGCTATAAAAATCGAGATGTCATCAAAAATTATAATGTTTACGTTCTTGCATTAGATTTCAAGGCGCATTTACAATTAAATAACGAAAACAAAAGCTATGAATCTAATAATTCGCATGTTGTTGTTAGTTCTTCGGGTCCCGTACTCAAACAGATTTGATCCGCGATATCTCCGACAGCCCGGAACCAGAACGAGATTTTTGTGTGACGTTGCAAAATATAGCAGACGAGTGCCAAAATTAGTTTTCATGTTGTATAACATTCATGTAGCTCGAAAATAAACCCGACAAGTTTTTGCTGAATCTTGCAGTGATATAGTGATACGGATCATTCACACTGCAATTCGAGCAATTCGCACTGGCAGATGAGTGAATCGGTTGCAATTTCCTGTGAAGAAGTTATTACAACAAACAATGAAGAAATAACAGAATGGGAAAATGAATAAATGTCTTTATTTAAAATATTATTCCAACTTGCAATTGTCTCGAAATACAATTTTTCTGCAGTATATTATAAAACATTCTACGAAAAGAGTCGTCAGGAGTAGGATTTTTTTTTTACAAAAATTTAAAAAATATTATTCAGTTATATGTAGCAGATGTTATATAATATATTTTACCTTAAAAAATTTATAGTAATACATAAAGGTCATTAAGTGAGTAAAATTTACTTTTAAAAATCGTTAATAAAAAGATTTCAGAATGTTATATTTATAAAAAAGAAGATAAAAATTTAAAAATGCATTTACATACATATTAAAAAATCCTTTTAAAACTTATACTGTTCTGATAACCAATAATTAATGGATGACAATAAAAACTGTTAAAATTATTTTGCAATATAAATCAGCAAATAATGTTAAAACAAATTTAATTTACATAGAAGAGGCTGCATACCGTTTATTCTTTAACATTAAGAAGACTTCACAAAACCTAAAATACTTTCTCTGCTACAGATTCTGTAGTCTAAAGCGAAATTTAAACTTAATACATAAAAGATAAAAATCAACATTTATGAATAAAAGGATGATGTCTCGCAAATAAAATATTAAAAACAACACGTAATATGAAATGCAAGCGAATAATTCATTTTTTCGTATTTGTCAAAAAAGTACAATCATCTGGAAATCACTTAAAAAAAA
>BPLQ01012470.1:0-56612 GCA_021605075.1 Caerostris darwini | reverse complement strand
AAAAAAAAAAAAAAACGAGTCTATTTTGAGAAAAAGGACAGCAGAAAATTTTTCGTCAATTTAATTTGTGTGAGTTTTCTTGTGTTGCGATAAACCGGCTTTTTGACAAAACCCTTTTCTACATACATCACACACGAAGGGCTTTTCTTCGGAATGAGTAAACAAATGAGCAGTTAAATTACATTTTTCTGAAAACCCCTTCTGGCACGTTTCGCATACATAAGGCTTTTCTTTGGTGTGTGTACGCATATGACGTGTTAAACTACTTTTCTGGGAAAACCCCTTCTGGCATACTTCGCAAACATGCGGCTTCTCTTCGGTGTGGACGCGGTAATGGGTTTGCAAATTTTGCTTCTGAGAATACGCCTTTTTGCACAACTCACACGAATAAGGCTTTTCTTGCGTGTGAATTCTCAAATGCAGCCTCAGAATTGATCTTTGTCCAAATGCTTTTCCACACAAACTGCATTTGTGCAACTTCTCTTTGGTGTGTACAACCATATGGATTTGAAGTTCATTCTTTCGAGAGAAGTCTTTTTTGCATACATCACATACGTGAGCTTTTTTACCCCTGTGAATTACTAAATGCTGTTTCAACTCATTTTTCGTAAAGAATCTTTTGTTGCACGTATAACACGCATGAGGCTTCGATCCCGAGTGGCGAAGCGAATGCTTTTTCAATTTCCATTTCTGAGCAAATCGTTTACCGCAGATATTACACGAAAAACCATTTTCTTTCATAGTTGGTCCACCAAACTCAGCCATTACTCGATGCACTTGCCAAATATTCGATTCAGAAGAAGAAAAAAAATGTTGTCCACCACAACAAGAGAAGCGAATTTTACATTCTTATTCCTGTAGACTCTCGGAGTGCATTGACCGCGCAGCGACCACAAACCTCCGTCCTGGGAAAAGTAGGGTTCTTGTCGATTGGTCGAAGCCCGTTGCCAACGAGAAAAAATTTAAATTTACAGAAAAAGTGGAAAATTAATTGAATAAAAATTACAAATAAATAAACTAGTTAAAAATATTAAGAGAGATGAAAAAAAAAATTACAATAGGAAAGGAATTAAAATTACAAAATGAAAGCATACTGTAGTAAAGAAGAAAAGTTAATAAAAAACTGAGCACCGCTGTAGTGAAAACCAGACATCCATTGCAGAAAGCTACCGCGTAAGGCTAAATAACGAGATCTAAAAATAGCCCGAGTAGGGGGCGATTCAAAGAATGCAGACAAAACAAATCCAAAACCAGAGCGGGAAAGATGACCTTGAACTAAAAATAGCCCGCGAGGGGGGTGAGAAAGTCGGAAAGTAAAATGAATACAGAGGAAAGCACGGGTCCTTCAGAAAGAGGAAATTGCGATTTTAACTATTGATATTTAGGGGGCCGAATGGCTAGCGCTCTGGCGTTCGGTGGGTGTGGGTTCCATGGGTGTTTGTAGTGGTTCGGAATCCACTTTAAGCCGTAGGTCCCGGTCCTAATAGGATTGTAGAGCGCTGCGGGGGCATTGTTACTCTGCGTCCGTGGCTTACCATCAAGTTACACGCGCCCCCCGGGTAATGCAAAGTGAGTAACATCGGTGCAGCCCTTGTGGCATAAAAGATCACTGTCTTATTTGCCAGCAGCATTAGAAAAAAAAACTATTGATATTTAAAACAGATTGCGGTCTTTTGCGGTTTTTGGGGAGAAAACTATCACAGCTGTAATTTTGAAGATCTTGTAATACAAGATTGTTAGAATTGGAGAGATTATTATAAAAGTGAATCGCTAGTTTTTCAACAAAACTGGGGATAGAGATGGCATACCGTATTTCTGAAGAACCAAGGCGAATTTTACATTGATGTTCAGAGGTTCATTTAAATAAACTGACACAGAGCAAACTACCTTCACTTCGTTTCGTGATTGCAAATAAAAAAGTGTCGCAGTATTCCTTAATTTGAAAAAGTGATTCATCCAAACAGGCTTTCGTGGTGGTAAATTCCAAATAAAATATAAGTATTCTAAAAAGAGATTGATTATTCTGTAACTCGAGGATTAATAACCACCTATTAAGTATGAAAGGTAGATGGATGAACAGAAGGATAAATTAATGATTGGAAATAGAAAACTGACATTTTATCTTTAAAAGCGTTTTAAATAAGAACGACCTTCAATGACCCAGATCACAATTTGCATTCATTAGGTTATAGTGATCGAAATTAAACAAAAAAATTATTGCATAGGCCGGGAATAGGCACTATAAATCGGGAAACCAGAATGTATTTCTGTTGAGATCGAGGAGAATCAAAAGAAGGTGCAAGCATCCAGATAACTAATGCAATGAGAAAGAGAAGCTGTTTTTATATAATGATGATAAAAAATATGCCTTAAGCACTCTCCTCCAATTTCTGTCCATTAAGCAAATGAATCTTTCAATTCATTCCCTTATGAAAAACTTTACGCATCAAAGGGTCAAAATAAAGTTATTTCACTTTTATATTTGAACAAAGAAATGTTAAAACTAAATCCACATAAAATCCACATTTTCGGAAAATGCACTGTGTATTGTTAATTATAAATAATTAAATAATAATTAATAACGAAATCATTATTTAGTTTCAATATTAAATTGCAAAAAATTATCTGAATCACGCAAGAATAAAAGAAACCCCAAAGGCGATCCTTTGGATAAGAACAATAAATGATAATTCACTTTTGACCTTTCAGTGATTGAACCACGAAGACATTATTTTAGAAAAATACCACACAAGACAGGACCCAAGACAGTAATAAAACTTCCGAAAACAATACGAATTAAACTGATATACAAGATGTAAGTTTAACACAAAAACTTTTATAAATATAATATGTAACAGTTGGGCTGACATGTTCGTAGGCTGACACATAGATGGCGCTACTAGTATTAAATCCATATGATTTTCAGTTAGCCCTAACCTTCAAAAGACACGTGTATAAATTTGATAGCTGTTGCACTATTAGTATGTGAGTTATAGCAGTTTTAGTGAAGCAACTTTTGTTAGTTTGAAAAAATGGATAAAAAGGAATTTCGTGTATGTTAATAAAGCATTGCTTTTTGGCGGAAACAAATAGTATTGAAGCCAAGGCTTGGTTTGATAAACATTATTCGGACTTTGCACCAGGAAAATCAACCGTAGACAAGTGGTTTGCTAAATATATACGAGGCGAAATGAGCACCGAGGACGATGCACGCAGTGCGCCCCTCAAGGAGGCTGTTACTGACGAAAACATCAAAAAAGTCCACAAAATAATTTCTGATAACCGTAAAGTGAAGCTGATTGAGTTGAAGTGAAGTTGACATATCGTGAATGAATATTTGGATATGCGAAAGCTCTGTTCAAAGTGGGTGCCACGCGAACTCACAATCGACCCAAAACAACAACGAATTGATGATTCTAGGCAGAATATTGATATTCTAGGAGCTGTTCAATCGTAATAAACCCGAATTTTTGCGTCGATATGTGACAATGTGACAATGGATGAAACATAGCTCCATCCTTTCACACCGGAGTCCAATCGACAGTCAGCCGAGTGGACTGCACGTGATGAACACTAAAAATGATATGACTTCACTAAAAATGCTCTAATTCACATACTAATAGTGCAACAGCTGTCCACTGTGCTACAGCAATTTTCCAAGTGCATTCCAAAAGCTGCATTTGAAGGGTTACGAACACTTTAATTTCTTCTCGAACTCAACAGAGGGAGTTTGCTGCCTTCAGATTTCTCGTACCTATCCCCTATATAACAGGGGATACATAAGGAAATCTAGGCCCCCCCCCTAGTTTAACTTGCCCCTTTAATCCTTAACGTGGATTGGTTTCTCTTAGTTTATCGCTCTATGGTGCACACTTTGGGCTAATTAAAACGGGTGCTACAGTTTAATGTGGATTGCGAATCACTAACAAACATCGTCCCTAACGTGGAAGACATAAGGACTTTTAGGGGTAATTTATTTGGATCTACTTATTAAAGAATTGGAAATTCCAACAATGAAGACAGATAGTAAATACGAGATATTAATCTTCATCAAGGCACTCAGTTTTTTAAATAATAATCATAATCTTACACACCATATATGGGAATTGAATCTTCATATTTTTTTTTATTCTACAGTTGTTTTCAAATGGCTTTTGGCTTCAGTTCATTCATCATCAGAATGATAGTTGAACAGATTTCGCTTTACCCAAATGCATAATGGGGCCTATTACATTGCAACCCCATTCTTCCACCCCAATTTTAAACAAGCAAGGCCAGCAGTAGCATTTGGTAGGATCACAACCTACACCCTACTCCTCACTGCCAACAGAGGGAGATTCCAGCTACAGATTCATCGCGGTCAATTCCAAAATAAACATGGAAGTTTCGGTTATGCTTCTGTTAATTTTCGAATGCTTCTTCCTTACTTTGAAAACACAACACATTATCAACCATGCCGTTTTGTCTATAATATTAACCGACCGACAAATTCATACACAGTGGTATAATCGGAAAAAAAATGCAATATGGAATTTTAGTTACAATAAAAATATTTAATAGTTTAAAATTTTAGCTTTCAAAGTAAAAATTAATAGTTATGGAAATTAAGTGTGAAAGTGTAATAATAAGTAAAATAGTGTAAGAAATTAATAAGTAAAATAGTTAAGTGTAATATTAAGTGTGAAAGAAATCTAGATGAAAAATTTCGAATTTGGTTTTGCTTCGTGCATGCTTGTCCAGCTCAATTGACGAAATTTTGTTAAGATAGGAGACATATCACATAATTAATAGCTATTGGTTACATCATAATTTTTAATGAATGACTCCCATATTCATCACATTCTTTCGCCATTGTCGTTTCTAGGATGCTGTTGTTGTTGTTATCGTGTCCATGGATTTGAAATATAAATATCAAAGTTAGATCAAGTCAAAAGTGTTTACGATAGCGGCCGCCAGCAACGGCGCCGCTTCACTATACAGGACTTCTCTTAAGTTGGCCTCGATTGGTACCATACCCAATTGCAAAACACGGGGAGTGAGGGCTGGGCACTCTAGAATGTGCTTAGGGGTTATTAAAGCGTTGGGGCAATTTCTGCAGGGGATGTATTCCCTGGTCTTGTCTGGGAGAATCTTCATCCCTGTGTAATGATTAGTTCCGAGTCTTCTAATAACTGATGTCGACTTCCTAGGGCAGTTGAAGTCCGTGATGAGTGGCTTCTTAAAGTTATGAGGAATGAGTCGGCTACTGGAAACAGCGTTAGCATCTGCAAGTGTGATGGTAGTCCTGGGTTGATCATTGTCCCTGGCTTCTTTGGCTAAAGAGTCAACGCCTTTGTTGCCCTCAATGTTGACATGTGCAAAACAAATAGGAATCCATTGAAGATGACATGATTTGCCTCTATAGTGTAGAATCTCGTGAAAACATTTATCGCAGATAAATGTTCTGCTTGAGACTAGGATGCTGTTAAGTGATAATAATTTGGCAAATTCATATGCTATGGTATTTGTCAAATGGTTGAATATATTTACCATATCAATGGAATGGGTTTGGTTTGGTTTGTTTGTCGCCCTACGGTCATCTTGTGCACACTTTAGGCTAAACAGACCGGGACCTACAGTTTAAAGTGGAACCACTACAAACACCCATGGCACCGCCGGGACTCGAACCTGAAACCTGTGGTGCCGAGCGCCAGAGCGTTAGCCACTCGGCCATTCAGGCCCCCCAATGAAATATGACACGTCTGGGGATCCATGATGAGAGTAATTTATGATATTTGAACCATCAAAAATGTTTCCATTGAGCTAAGATTAAATAGATTTAGGATCGATCACAGTGGAAGCAAAATAAACCACAATTTAATCAGAGTACTGTATGGTTTCAATAACCAAAAGTCGGAGATCAGAGCTATCGTGAAGGAGGAGCAGATAAGAAACACATCTAATCTCTCCATAGATTGACAAAACGGGAATGTTTAGTTTCGCTACATTTTATTGGGAATATAGTGTGGGTGAAGAGTCGATATGTTTTGCATCGACATGGGACAATGGATGAAAAATGGCTCCATTCATTCTCAGAAGTGGTTTGCTAAATTTAAACGAGGTGAAATGAGCACCGAGGACGATGCACGCAGTGGACGCCCCAAAGAGGCTGTTACCGACGAAAATATCAAAAAAGTCCACAAAATAATTTCTGATAACCGTAAAGTGAAGTTGATTGAGATAGCCGAGACCCTAAAGATATCAAAAGAGCGTGTTGGACATATCGTGAAGGAATATTTGGATATGCGAAAGCTCTCTTCAAAGTGGGTGCCGCGCAGAGCTCACAATCGACCCAAAACAACAACGAATGGATGATTCTAAGCAGTGTTTGGAGCTGTTCAATCGTAATAAACCCGAATTTTTGCGTCGATATGTGACAATGGATGAAACATGGCTCCATCATTTCACAGCGGAGCCCAATCGACAGTCAGCCGAGTGGACTGCTCATGATGAACACTAAAAATGCTATAACTCACATACTAATAGTGCAACAGCTATCAAATTTATACACGTGTCTTTTGAAGGTTAGGGCTAACAAAAACTCATATGGATTTAATACTAGTTGTGCCATCTATATGTCAGCCTATGGACTTTTCAGCCCACTTCTTATAGTATATGGGTGAAGAGTGCAAAGGAATCAAAATTTGGTTTAGTTTGTCTCTCTACGGTCATTTTGTGTACACTTTAGGCTAATTAGTCAGTAATTACTGTTTAAAGTGGATTCCGAAGCACTAACAAACATCCACGCCACCGCCAAGATTCGAATCTGAAGCCTGTGTCCACAAAGGCCAGAGCGCCAGCCTATCGGTCATGTAGCTGCTAAAGGAATCAAGAAGTAGTCAAATCAGTGAGGAAATTAATCAGCATCTAAAAAGAATTGCAGCTATGTTAAATTACACAACAGATTTTAAGCAAATCCTCGAAGTAAAATCGGCTGAACTTACAATTATTAATTATTGTATTCTTTGTTTCAGTTGTATTTATTTTATAAAATTTTTTAACTGTATTTTTTAATTCATATTTTATATTTGATTTTTAATACAGTTAAATAAATATTAGCTATCGTATCTAATATTTTAAATATATATATATATATATATATATTACATAGTTCCAAAAAGAAATATAGAACTTGTATGTGCCTTTGGTTGAACTTGATACAAAGTTCGCTGAAACATTAAATATTCGCTTAATTAAACACTAGGCGTCATGGTAATTAATACACTTGTCTAAGAAAACTCGGATCTAAAAAAAATTTGTTAGAAACGAAAAAAAAAAAAAAAAAAAAAACCACCAGGAATGGTTTGTCGCTCTACAATCATTTTGTGCATACGAGGCCTAAACATACCGGGCCTACAGTTTAGCGGGGATTCTGAACCGCAAACAAAGATCCATGCGACTGCCAAGATTGAAACCTGAAGCCTGTGGAACCAAATACCAGAGCGCTGGCCACTTAGCCACCAGGCCTAACACCTGGAATGAGTTCGATACTTCAAATGGTGGGAAAATCATTCCATTGAATTTAAAGAGAAAGAATGATGGAACAAACAATGCCAAGCAGATACTGACCTTGGAGTTTTTCCCGATTCGGGGTAGATCTTATTTAAGTGATAGAGCGGCCTGATGGTTAATTGGCTAGCGCTCTAGCCTTTGGTACCAAAGACTTCGGGCTCGAAACCTGGTCGTGGCTTTGATGCTTGTTAGTGTTTCAGTATCCACATTAAATTGTAGGTGTTGGTATAATTAGCCTAAAGTGTGCAAAAAAAATCACCATAATGTGACAAACTAAGCCAAGCAGATTCCGAACCACAACAAACATCCGTGGCATCGCCGGGACTCGAAGTCGAAACCTGTGGTACCGTGCACCAGAGCGCTAGCTACTCGGCCATCAGGCCCCTAGTAGGATTGAGGTACATTGAGTGGTAGACCAAACTATGTTTCCAGATAGGTAGGGAAAATCTACGATCGATCTACCAAAATTTCGGTCACAGTGCTAAGCAAGTTTCGAGAATTCTAGATCCTTATCAAGAGCACCAACGTCATTTCACTAAAAGTAAAGAAATAAAATTAATAAAAATTGAAACATAATTATGATTTTCAATTTGAAATTAGAATACAGTAGAAATCATTGCATGTTTCTTTTGTATCAAGTACCAGTGAAGGTCTTTAGAATTGTCCGTGTATGTTATTCACTTGGATTTAATTATTTTCGAAATCGCTTAATTAAAGCCCATATTTCGTTTGTGTGTGAATATTTGTCGATTGTTTTTATGAACACTAGACTGAAACTCTTCTTAATCGGTTGCTGTACTTTCAAATCTCATTTTTGAAAGACATATGTACAAGGATTCTTGAAGATTTTCAGTGAATTCTGCCCAAAATTTGCGAGATACCCATCTAATTTCTATCAGAATCGACACCAACTCGTTTTATTAAAGCAATTACTGCCACGCGTTATATCCCGCCGGAAATATATTTAAGTTCGAGTAAATTTTTTTCAGGATTAAATTTTCATATGGTAACGCCACCTATTGAATGCCAGAGGAACTAATAGGATAATAGGATAGAATAATATGCAAATGTATAAGTTATTAAGTTCTTAGCATAAAATTTATAGCATAAAAAATATGAAGCAAATAAAAAGTAAGATTTTAAGTTTTATAAAACGTAACTTTCTTGCTTAAGAGAAAATTTTAGATTTTGTATTTTACGTACCAGACAGAGGCAAATTTTTCCATCTACAAATGCAGTCCATGAAAAAAAAAAAAAAAAAAAAAAAAAAATGAAGTCCTCTCACGAATTTTAACTTATCATGAGTGAACATACAATTCTAGGCAAATGCATATCAGAGAATACTAATGTTCAATAAGCAGTTAATCAGAATATTGCAAGAATTATCAAATTCAATAGCCATAGGAATATAATAAAGTTTGATAACCCTAGAATTTCAATAAGAAGCAATTGCTCAATATACTCTAAGAAGTATTAACAAAATCAAAGTATACTCTTCTTTTATTAAGTACTATTGCTATGCATATTTTTTTTTTTTTTTTTTTTACAGAATTAAGACTTGAAAATTTACTTCTATGTATTTTTGATGATATCGAGGACAATACGTTCACACAAGATAAAAACTCATCCCTAACCATTGAAAGCATTGTTATAAGGTATTTCAACATTGAAAATTAGTTAAAAATCCTTTATCTTGTTGACATGTTTCTGCATAAGATATCTTTGACCATTCTGAAAAAAATTCCAAAATTCTCATGAATCTTATGTTCAAAAATTAAATATTAAATTCTACAATATTCTAGGTATAATATTTTCAGCATTTGAAAAATAAAAAATATATAAATGAAAACATCGCTTCAATTTTTTTTTTTAAAGAGTTGGCAATTTTTGGGAAATTCATTCTTTTTGCACATTTTCGGTTATTTAAATTTTCATATTTTATCGATAGATTTCTTTTGTTATTCACAATTGAAGATTGTAAAGTAAATATAGTCAACTAGGTATTACATAATTTTTCTTAACTCAATTGTTCTTCCACCAGCTATTATGGGAAAAATTATATACCCAGTTTATAACCGATTAATTTATTAGGAAGGACCACTAGAATAGTACGTGCAGCAATGCAATTTGAAAAAAAAATTCCAAACCAATAAAACTAATAATTTGACATTTTAGTTATTTAAAATTTTAGTTATAAATTAGAATAACGTTTCAGCGATTACATTTTTTTTTCCTGCTAAACTACCGAGTTAAAAACAAATTTTTTTTTTTTTTTTTGCTGTTTAATTTTTCCACTCGCTCATTTGACAATATCAATATTCATTGTAAAGAATTTTCTATAGATCTATTAGCTTGATTTATTAGAGAGAAAATTCATGCAATTGGAATTAGATCAATTGAATTGTCGTATCAACATCATTCCTACGTTTGATGCAAAACATGTGTAGACATGTTCTATTTCAAATCTGCATCTCATGATCCACCGTGGTATAATCAAATGCTGTCCTTCGGCCTCCTAATCCAGTGCTACCTGGTAGTCAGTTGGCTAGCGCTATCTTTGGTGATCCTGCTTCGAATCCTGGCAGTGGCATGGCTGTTTGTTAGAGGCTCGGAATCCACTTTAAAATGTAGGTCCTGGTCTGTTTAGCCCTCGTGTGCACAAAATGGCCATAGAGCGATAAATCGAGCCGATCGTAATCCGGTAGCAACATGCGGAGCTAACCTGCAGAAGGGTGATCAGAGATTGCGTTGAATGATGAATCGGATCTCTAGTAACAACTGCTGTGGATTACTGTTATCAGAAACTAAGACTCGATGGTCGTTACGAAATCGTATGCTTCCTGCATCAACGTTCAATTTACCTGATGGGAGTTTTACCTCATAAGCAACTGCAGGATAAATATCCTATATTTTGCTCGGAGCAGGCGCGCATCCAGGATCGTGATGTGGGTCTCAACAAAATAAAGCTTAACCGTTTATGAAAGCTCAATAGGCCCTACTATACATATGGTATAAAGAACATCTGAAATCGAAATGCCATATTTTAATTATTTTATTAATAATTTTTACATAGCGTAATGTTCTACATTTGAACCAAATTAGTGCCCTAAAATTATTCCACAAAAAGTGAAACTAATTTCTAATAAAAATTACGTAAACTAATTGAAATTTCTCTTGCCAACTCCTCTATTGCATCGTTTATGTCAACTTCAATATTTTGATAAATATTAATAAGACTAAACTCAGGCTCCATAAACATTCATGTGCTATAATAAAATTGACATTGATAAGTAAAACTGATACGTTGAAATACATAGTATGTAACTAAAACAATTTTGTCTGAAACGAAAGTAGCCATAAATTTGAACACTGGCAGACATTTCATTTTGACCTTGGGGTGTCAAGACCACCAGTCCCTGGCGTATGACGTGCCGAGTGCGGAGATTCGTCACCACAGCCTGGTGCAAAAATATAACCGAGATACAATATAAACTGAGACACACACAAAACAAATTTAATAAAATATTTTATTGAATGAACAGATTTACAAATTAAAAATTATAACAATGGTTCATTTCTATAAAAGCATTTCTTCAATGTTTTTTTACCATTAAAGAGTTAAACAAGAAGTTGATGTACGACGAAAATATGGTCTAATAGCAAACACAATAGTAAACGTCAAGTACGTAATTGTCAGTGCAAACAGATCGTTTCTATATTGTAAATGTTGAGGTATAAATATCATTAACGTTATCAGATATAGTAATCGTCGTGGGATATAGGTCGCCAATAATGTGCAAATAAGGAGCGCATAGCTGGAGTTTAGCCACAGCATATACGTCATGCATAGAAAACCAATCGAAATTACATCATCCAAAAGAGACTCGCAAATCTTAAAAAAAAGGCAATAGTTAGTGAGCGAATAAAAAAATGCAATCCAGGTCAGATTAAAATAAGCTAAAATTAAGTATATTATTAATTCGCTTATAAAGGTCACCACTCTATAGCCCTTAAAAACTATCGACAAATGCAGCACAAATAGAATTAATTTAATCTCTTCCAATCCAGACATTTTTGCACTAACTGTCACCAGGCAACACGTGAAGAGGTAACATTTCAGTACAATTATATTCCTATACATGAAGAGATGATCAGGGCCGATATTCCACAGTTGGTCATCATAAGAGTACAATCTGAAAATACGAAAAAGAATCAATTTTCTTAAAACATGGTACAAACTATATAGCAAATTTATATATATATTTAGAAATACACCATATATAGATACTCAGTATCATACAAATGTAGTTAGACCACCAATTGTGAAAAACGAGTTAGCGGCCAAGATATCGATTGAAATTAGATAGATCGATTGTTTTGTGATTTGTGTCAAGGGTCCTACTTCTGCAACTTGGACATAAAAAAAAAAAAAAGAAAAATAGAAATAGATATAAAGCAAGTAACCTGTCTAGGATAGTAACTGGAAATTTTACCATGAATTTTTTTCTATTTACGAGATTGTGAAAGATCTAATTGAAATATTATTTAAAAACATAGGATTGACATCATTTGTATATCTATACATACATATTATTAGAACAAAAAATACAAATGTAACTGCAAATAAATAATTAATTATTAATATCCTTACAGTTCTTCCAACATAATTCAAATTATCAGAACTTGCTCAAACACCAATAAATTACTGTATACACATCCAACAACTGTAATCAATCAAAAAATAAGCGAGCTTTAAATAGGACTTTCCAATAGTCACAAATGTGAGGCTCTTGCGATATTTTGATTTTAGTCGTTTGCGATTTTTCTTTGTCGACCTAGAACAATGAGATAAAAATTATTCATCTCTCTTCGAGTTCATTGTCAGTAAAGTATAAAACAACCAAAGGAAAATGTTGTTCTTATGTCGTGGAATGGTAGATGAATATCAGATATAGCGTTACTCCCAGTGCTAGCCTACTACACTAATCCAACACTGGGCTACAGCAATTTTCCGCGTGCATTCTAAAAGCTGCACTTGAGGGGTCACGAACACTTTAATTTCTTCTCGAACTCAACAGAGGGAGTTTGCTGCCTTCAAATTTATCGTACCTATCCCCTATATACCAGGGGAATAACCCCCTATATACATAAGGAAATCAAGACCCCCCCCCCCCCCAGCCTAACTTGCCCTTTGGATTGTTTGGGCTTCTTGATCAACCCCATGGATTTTTAAGCGAACTACTGCGCTTATAAATCCATCAAGTCCATTAAAATACATGTTATGACAAAAAATTCTGTATATTTATTCCATTGTTCTTTTGCTGTGATTCACTACATATTCCAACGCTAAAATTTAATCTAGCTCATGTTGGCCCATCCAACCACTAACTTTTTAATGGAAACACCATATTGGCGGTTGAGCTTGTTTCCTAGAACCATGGTTCTCCTCCAATCGTTTTTGTTTGTTTCTATTGTTTATCTATTTTTTTTGTTACCTTCTTGATATTATAATAATAATATTAAACAATTATATAAGCATAATTTTTTTTTATTAATTAATAAAAAATTCGAATAATTAATTTTTAAATAAATTAATAATATACTTATATTACTTTTTTTTCTATCTAATCAATGGGCTTAAAGCTTAAGAAACTAGTAGTCACGAGATATTATTCTTCATCTAGTCTCTCAGTTTTTAAAATAATAATTATAATCCAACTCACCCTCTATGGGAATCGAATCTAGAAATTTTTTTTATTATTATTAGTTTACAATTGCTGTTTTCGAATGCAGGAACCTTGGTTGCAGTTCATTCATCATCAGAACTATAGTTGTTGAGTCCCGCTTTATACAGAATGCACCATGGGGACCTGCTTCATTGCAATCACATTCTCCTACCCCAATTTTAAACAAACCCAGCAATGGCATCTGGGAGGATCACAACCTCCCTCTAAACCTTAAGCACAGCGGAAGGAGATTACGGTTACAGATTTATTGTGCTCAACATCGAAATAAACACGGTAGCTTTCGGTTATGCTTTTCTTGAATTTCGAATCCTTCTCCCTTACTGTGAAAACCTAATACGTTATTAATCATGCTTTTTTGTCTATAATATTAACCGACCTATAAATTCATACACAGCGGTATAATCGGAACGAAATGTAATATCCGAATCGAAATGTATATGGAATATTAGTTAGAATAAAAATATTAAATAGTTTAAAATTTTAGCTTTCAAAGACAAAATTAAAATTAACTGTGAAAGAAATTTAGATGAAAAATTTCCAAATTGGTTTTGCTTCATGCATCCTTATCCAGCCCAGTTGACGAAATTGTGTTTTGATAGGAGATATATCACATAAACAATAGTTGTTGGTCACATCATGATTTTAATGATTGACTCCCATATTCATCGCATTCTTTCGCCATTATCGGATGTGGGATGCTGTTAAGTGATAATAATTTGGCAAATTCATATACTATGGGATTTAACAAATAGTTGAAAGTATTACCATATCAGTGAAATGGGACATATCTGGGAGGGGGGGGGTAGAACAGAGTGATGATGTTGTTATCGTGTCCATGGATTTAAAATATTATTATCAAAGTTAGATCAAGTCAAAAGTCTTCACGATGACGGGAGCTGGCAATGGCGCCGCTTCACTGTACATGACTTCTCTTAAGTTGGCCAAGATGGGCACCCTACGCAATTGCAAAACATGGGGAATGAGTGCTGGGCACTCTAGAATGTGTTTAGGTGTTAGGAAAGCGTTGGGGCAATTTCTGCAGGGCATGTATTCCCTGGTCTTGTCTGGGAGAATCTTCATCCCTCAGTAATGATGAGGAGTGAGAAACTGAACACAGGAAGTAAAAATTAATCTCATAACTCAAAAGGAAATGTTCATCTTTGTATTTATAAGTAGAGTGTTTCAACAAACCTCTGTGGCCTGATGGCCCATTGGCTACCAATCTAACCTTTGGTACCATAGACTTCAGATTCGAATCCTTGCGGTGGTATGGATGTTTGTGAGTGATATTATCTTTTAAAACATATAACATAATTTATTTTAATGTTATTCATTTAGCTAATTCCTTCAGTAATCAAGGTCACAATTAAGAAAATCTACTCCTTGTTTTACTTCTACACAACACAACGCGAGTTTTCTAGAGTTGAGCTGTATGTTTACACTTTGAGAATGACGTGGGGGAATTTCTGTACACACACATCTAAGTTTGAATCTAAAAGAGGATTAAAAAATAATGCCAAAAGAGGAGAAGAGAAGCAATGGAAATCGCAACAATTATATGAATCATGGGAGAATGAAAGAATATCTCTTTGGATAAGGAAAAATAAATAAATATAATAATTCACACTATTCACTTTTGACGTTTCAGTGACTGAACCATAAAGAACCATTTAGAAAAAAAATATTGCATGTTTTGTTTTTAAGGGATACGGTTGTCAGACTTACACCCAATATTCATATTAGACCGGGACCTAAGGTTTAAAGTAGATTTTGAACCACTACAAGCGTCCATGGCACCGCCGGGACACGAGGCCGAAACATACGGCACCGAGCGCCTTAACTCTAATCACTGGGCCATCCGGCCCCAGAACGCCTGAAAACAATATGAATTAAACTGATATATGGGATGTAAGTTTGACACGAAAAAATATATAAATAAAATATGCATAATTAACATAATATAAAAAATATGTGTATTACATTGCAGTAAAATATACGCAGCCTTTCTTCAGGTTCTATAGGTTCCAAAGCAATAATGAGTAAGCAGATGCAATGCAGATGAGGGAAAATAGATGCGGTTTAATTTTATGACGAATAGAATGATAAGAAGCTCCAAAATTATAGAACAGAAATTTTTTTTCTGAGAAAAGAAGATATTCTTGATGCTGTGATCTGTGTGTAAGAGGTGTTAAATCTCGCGCCGGTTGCATGCACATTATTATTCATGTGGAATTTTGAGCACTGCTTCGAGAGGAAATTTATTATTCAGGACGATTTAAGCTAATGATCAGATTTACTAAAACCCTTATTAAAGATTTACTTATTTCGCCAAATGTAACACTACTTCGTAAGTGATCACCAAAATACTGCAATTTGATTGGATGTTTCTTTTCTGATAGTACTTTTGCTCGAACTCACTGCAAAACACACGAAAATACGACGAACAGTAGTTAATACAAAATGCAAATGAACGACGAATAGTAAAAGCAATATCATATTTAGCTAAAAACGCGAATATCGCCAAATATAGTACACTTATTTTCCTTTGGTGATGTCACCGAAATACTGCAATTTGATTAGAGGCTCCTCAAGGAGTACTTTTGCTCTCTAAGGTCTAGTTGCACGAAGGATGATTTCAAATGTTCAAATTGGGTTCTAGAATATTGTAGGAATGTTATTTCTTTTCTCTGTGTACTTCGAATTTTTAGTTTTTCGTTAATAAGATATACAAATCTATCCATGCCCTGTTCTATTTCTTTTTCTACTAAATTATCTTGAACTTTAATTGTGCATTATTTTCAGTTTTGAATACGAACTGCTACTTTCACTATCACTGTTTGTGCTTTGTATTTGTTTACTCTTGGGCATTTATTAGCCATGTAAACGTGTTTGTTATGGATTGCATATTTTAAATCCTGGGATAGCTGCATTGATTAATTACTTATTTTATTTGTCTAAAGTAACACTTTTTAATGCTTCAGTTATTATTTTAATTCTTGATCTTTTAATGAACGAAAGCTGTCAGGTAAGCATAATGATAACGAACATTTTATTTACAAAACAAAAAAGTTTTCAGAAACATATTATAAAAAAATATAAATTTTATGTTGTTCATAAACTTTCTTCACTGATGCATGGCCTATCTTGTTAATAAAAACTCTTTTGTGACGATGATTAAATAATTCACTATTGATTCAAATAATTCAATATTGAGAAACCCAACATGCTTTGTATAACTTTTTTAATGACAATGATAACTATTTGTTTTTCCTATTGATCTTAATAAATTGTATTATTATTGAATTTTTTATATATTGAAGTATATTTTTATTACTAGTCTTTAATAGATTTATTAGGTCTCCATCTAAAAAAAGTTCCTTAAATGATGTAGTATGTGTTTGAATTGACAAAAAAATGAGCAAAATTAAAACAGAAAAGCTAAGTTAAAAGTGATAAAAATTGTGTACAAGTGAATATTTACAAAATTTGAGAAATGGGCATGTAAGAGTTTTTACTTCTTGTAAAATTTTGTATACTTGTACAAAATATTACATTATGTAATACATATTGCATAATATAAGACATATTGTATAATTTTTACTTATATGTGAACAACTAGCAAAAGTTTTCCAAAAATAATTTTTGAAACAGGAAGAATTTAATGCTCAGAATTTTTATTGTAAATAAAATTGTGGAAATTAAGCTCAGGTATAGTTTGAAAAATGAAAAGATTTTTAAAAGCACGTAAAAAAAAAATGTGATTTTGTGCACAAGTGAAAGTATTTCAAGAATATGGGCAACAAACTATAAAACTACAAGTAGAAAGTTATAAAAAAAGGAAAAGTATGGTATTTACTATTTCTCTTGAACATATTTTATGATTAAAATAGTGAAATTAACTTAAAAATTAGAAAGACATGTACAAGAATGAGAAAATTTTATGTATGAATTATAAAACTATAAAAAAAAAAGAATGCATACAAAAGTAGTTCAAAAATAAGGAATGAGTGTGCAGCATGGTTAATGTGCATTTAGTGTTATTAATACATCTATCCTAGGTAGGTAAAAAAAGAAAGCAAAAAAAAATATATGTGTTTAAGGTGAAAATTTGGCAAAAATTATGGGAGGAGTTGTGGACAAGACCCAATTGTTGCAACATATGAAATAATTGGTTTAAGGAATTTTTTATAAATATTTTGCTACTTAAATCTTGTTGAAAATAGTAGTGAAATTCAAAAAGTAAAGTATAAAAAATTGTTGTTGTCTGTATTTTTTTAATTGTGTTTACAACATACTGGCGTCATGTTAGTATTTTGTTGAGACTAACACCAAAGTATTTTAAGTAATTTGACCATCTAATGTTTATGTATGGTGTAAGTTCTACTATTAATTTTTATCTACCATTGTGACAACCGGGTTTCTATTTGTGTAATATAATTTTTAATGCATTCTATGGCTGCTTACAATGTAGAATTGCGTTAAAAAATAACAGTGCCATCTGCATAAATAAATTTGTTGGTGTGAATAAAATTTTGAATACCACTAATGTTTGTTGTGTAAGATTGATCCTAGGAGTGATCCTTGTGGTTAGCTAGTAGTGATCAAATGTGGAAAAGAAAAATCAACATTAAACATTAGTGACAAAAGAAATTCGCTTCAGAGATAGTGTATAAGAATATTAATGATATCATTGAGGAAGTATTATTTAAGTTTTTAAATAAGTGAATGCATTCAAACTTTGTCGATTGGTTTGGTAACATCAATAGTAAAGCTGTTGTAAGCCTGTTACTGAAGCTACCTGATATGCACTCTACTGAAATTGGTTGCTCAGTGCACAGGTTGACTAATGTCGTTAGAAAAAAATTGAGTTATGTAGTGTTTTGCAAGTGCTGTGGCTATGTCTGGGTTGATGTAAGCATTGTTGTTTCTTCGGGTCAATGGAATATTTTACTCTTGTTTTTTAACATTTTTAATTGTTTTCTTAAGAGAATTGTCATTAAGAGAAATAATACTGTAATAATTATTCTCGTGTATATTCATTTGTGTTTTAATTTCATTTTATAAAATTTTATTTTAATTTAAATAATTCTGCTTGTTCTGAAGGTATTTTATGAATTGATAAATTTGCCTAAGATTGTTTCTTACAGTAATTTTATTTCTGATGTTTGTAGAAAGGTGTTTTATCTGTTCATAAGTGTTATGAAAACACCTAATTTAAAACAGTTTGTACATATAATGTAAAGTGATATTATAATTTAAGTAACATGATTAATAGAGTTTTCTAGCTCTATGTGTGTGTCAAAATTACTAGCGGTGTAATTTGCAAGTTTTAATTCATGAGAAAATTTAGTCCAATTCGAAATGTGGTATTTTGGAATATTAGTTCTATGGATAGTAAAGCCAAATTTAAACAAAACAAGATTAATGTCAGATGTATGGGCAGAGAGAGATTCTGAATTGTAACAAAAAAGAAAGATTTTAATCAGAGCAATGTCCTTCGTGTATTGTGTCAGAGAGCCAAATCGGGCGTAGGCAGTGCACCAATTGGGAAGTTGCATTGATAAATAAAATTAAGTTCCACAGAGTTTGCTCTGGTGCAGTTTCGGAGTATGTGGTGATAAATAAGGTCGCAATCAAGAAAGTAGTATAATTGTTATGAAGTGTCAACAATTCATTAAATGAAAAAAAAAAAATTTTTGATCAGTCAATGTTTTTCTTTGTGATTGTGATGTAGGTGGATAGTAACAGATATTTTCAGATGTGGTGCTTTGATGGTGGCATGAATAGTTCTTAGGTTTTGAGTGAAATGTGTTATTTTACTAAAATTACCGTCATAATGGAGTACATATATTTATGTTATGTTATCTAGGGCCTTTTTTTTCTTTTTGAAATAGTAGTTTGGAATAGTGAGAGATCTAGACTCTGATCCGAGGCAAAGTTTCCTATATGAAAATGTAATAAAGATTGATTTATAAATACTTAAAGAGCATCATTCTTACCCATTAATCAATTTGTATTTTAGAGTTAAATAGTGAAGAAGTTTTGCGTGATCTATGTGAAGATTTTTGTGTGTTTACCTTAGCAGTGCAAACTACTTGTGACATTTTAAATATTTTAGAAATTGGGTCAATGTATTGTTGTGTAAGTGGCAAAGCATTGTGGATTAAATGATATAATCAGCACATGTGTCCACAAGTTAAATTAAATATTAGAAAATAAAGTATGCAAATGTAAAGATACCTAGTTGAAGTAAAGATACCATTTATGCATAAATATATGTAGTAATATTGTGCTGTGTGTTTTTTTTTTTTAAATTTACATTACTATCTTTTTTGATTAATTTCACTTAAAAATGCAAATACAAATTAATAACAGCAATTATTAGAGAGTTTTTGCATAATGCGTTTTCACTTTTTCGCTATCAGGTGTATGATGCCATTGTGCATGAGCTTATCAGAACTCGTCAATTTATCGGGAAGCTTAAAAAGAGTTTTTGCATAGCATCCATTTTCATTTCTGATAATTTCAAAATAGCTGCAATACCAGATCTTGAATACAAGGAGCTGGTTGATGATATAGAAGTGGAAATATCCAGATCTCGATAGAAGGATTTTTAAAGTCTAATAAATGTAGATTTTAATCGTTTGTCAGAAGAAATTTATCTTTTTTTGATTATATGTTTGTAATACAAAAAATTGCAAATTGTATCTTATATATACTCATGCGCTCCAATTGCTAATTGCTATTAATCTTTGTATCGCAATGAGAAACCCATATTTTTCAATAAATCTTCAAATATTTGCAGAATATTTAGAATTGTATTATTTTTTAATTGTTTGTAATAAATGTTTAATTCAATTTGTTTCACAGTTCTTCTCATAAAATTATATAGATTGTATGTAAATCCTTTATATTATTTTTTTCCCCTTCTAAGAATTTTAAATATTATTCATTTAAGAACAAATATATTATTTATTCTTTTAAGAGTAAGAATGAAATGTTAAAAGGAATGAAGTATCAAAACATGAATAAAAAAAAAGAACATTTCTATTTGCAGCTGCTTTGTTATAACTAGCATTGTTTTTTGTCTCAATTTAAAAATCTGCTTTTCTCTCCATTTAAAACATCTATTCATTTCCAATCAAGATATTGTAAAAATAAAAGTTTGACTAAAGTTAATCCGAGTTAAGTTATTTCCTGAAAATATATAGCTTTACCTTTAGATGTATGTAATAATTTAAATAATAATGTAATTAGATGTATATACATGTTTACTTAATTACTAAAATGCTAATAATTACTTATTTTTAATTTTGAAAAAATTCTCTGTCAGGTCTATGCTACTGAAAAATACTATGCAGATATTTTCAATTTAATAAACTGCTTTTATTGATATTTCAATTATTTTTCAATCCTATTTTCGCAATTCCTAAGGTTATTTAAGGCTCGTTCCCACCGATGCGAGAGACGTGAAGATTCAAGAGGCAAGCGACAAAATTTTTTCGACCCCTTCACAGCGAAACGTCAGAAATAGCATTACGCCTAGTGAAAAACCGCTTCGAGTTGAAAGTTGGGCTACTCCAAGTGGTGGACTGCAAACCGGTTTCAGGCGACCGCGGTAAGGCTAGTGATTGGTCAAATTTTTTGGCTTGCATCTTGTCGCCTTGGTGAGCACGAGCCTTTAGAATTAATAACCTGTACCTGCAATTTATATTTGTTAAGATGCTGCACGTTTTTAGCTTCATGATTTTAGTTGTATGTAACACATATTTAGTAGGGCCTGAATGGTCGAGTGGCTACCCAGCGCTCGGTATCACAGGTTTCGGATTCTAGTCCCAGCAGTGCCATGGATGTTTGTAGTGGTTCGGAATCCACTTTAAACCATAGCTCCTGGTCTCGTATGTCTGTAAGAGCGTCACGGAGCAAAAGTCGGGCTTCTACCTACAGGTGCCCCATCACAACAGAAGCTGCCCCTTTCCCTCCATCCATGAGTAGATCACTCATGGGATGTCTGTCCCGCACTGCAGGACATTGAGGATTAGTCACACACATGCACATATTTAGTAATGTCATATGTTTGTTTTAATTATTAAAAGCATTGTAACTAATTCTGTTTTTATATTTCATTTCGAAACTTATGTTTAATGTAAAAATCATATTAAAATATTATTGCAGATATAATAAGATTAAATTATTTATCTAGTTGAGTAGTTGAAATTTATAAATGTAGTACTTGTTTTTAAAAATTAATTTTTTTAAATTAAAATATAGTATTTAAATAATTGTATAAATTTAAACTACCTTAAAATACGTCATTAAGAAAAGTGAACTACAAATTCATTCTTTCTAAATTACTTATAAAACATTTGCCCATTGAAGATTATACATATATAAATTTAAAAAAAAATAATAATAATAAATGTAAATTTCCAATTTTACTTAAAAATTGGAGAACATAATTTGTGTTGATTAGAAATAAATGTGCTATGAATGAACATGACTAATTTTAAACATGTGAATTTATTTTTCAAATGTTTGATTTTAAGATTATATGTTATAAATGTATATTAATTTAAAACAAACAAAAAAAGCATTTTTTTTTATTATTATTTAAAAGCATATTAAAAAGGTACTTGCTATAAATAATTTGCACTAATTATTAAAATTTGATTATTTAACTATTTTTTGCTAATTAAAAGTACTATAGAAATATTTTCCATTTATTAACCTGATTCTGTTGGTATTTTAATTTTTTATTCCTATTTTGTATTTCATATAATTACTTAAGAAATAATTTGTAAATTGTACTTGTTACTATGAAAAAATTAACATTTTTAATGGTGCAATATTTTAAATTATTAAAAATAAACTATATGTAAATGATATCAGTTTTGAGCCCTCCTGTTTTAACGTGTTTATATTAGTATAGATTTATCTGAATAGTATTTTTTATAGTTTTGATTGAGTTTTATAATAAGTTGAAAATATACATAGATAAACTAAATGTACTATTAAATGAGTGCTTAATAAATTTGCTTGTTTATTTGAAAACAGCATTTAACAAGAAATACATTTGTATTCATTTTCATCTTTAATATTAGTTACTTTTTAAAGAGTTGGTTCATTTTTATTTCCCCTTCCCCCCCCCGGGGGTTTTTTTACAACTTTTTGCTCCATTTCTTATATTTTTTCTCTTTTTCTGAGGATATTTTGTAATAATTTAAAAGTTAATAATTTTTAACTTTTTAAAAAATCTTTCTGCTATCTGCAAATTAAAAGCTAAGCAATAATATATGTTGTTGTTGTTGTTTCTTATCCCACTTCGCTGGCCAAGCCCACAAGCCCATATGGACTCATGATTGAAGGGGAAGGAAGCAGCTTCTGTTGTGATGGAGCACCCGTAGGTAGAAGCCTGACTTTTGCTCCGTGACGCTCTTACAGTCATAGAAGACCGGGACCTACGGCTTAAAGTGGATTCCGAACCACTACAAACATCCATGGCACCGCCGGGATTCGAACCCGAAACCTGTGGCACCGAGCGCTAGACACTCGGCCATTCAGGTCCCAAATTTGCCAATGGCACGCAGTGTTCCCAGGTGGTCACCCACCCAAGTACTGACCGCGCCCAATGATGCTTAACTTCGGTGATCTAACGAGAACCGGTATATTCAGCATGATACAGCCGTATATAAATGAAACATTACAATTTCTATTTTCGCTACATGCTTCATGTGAAATTATTAATTTATTTTATACACCTTTAGAATAAATTTGCAAATATAAATAAATTTATTACAATATGTTTCTTAATAAATGTGTTTGTTTCGTTTGAACATTGTTCTTTATATAAAGAAATGGCATATTGTAGAAATCAATTTTAACTAATCTGTTTATTCCTCTTTTGGTCATATTTCAGTTTTCCCATTCCATTTCTTAAAGAATATAAATCTTCTTTCCTTGTTTTTTCCCCTTCTATATTGAGTTAATACTTTCTGTTAATATATATTTTTTATAATGTATAAATCTATACTTATTTTTAAGAAACTTTTTTCAATAAAATGCAATTAAATTGAAAAAGCAATATGTTTTCAAATATATAGTAAATAATTGAAAAACATTTTTCCTGTTGTGCTTCATTTACCCAAGTGTGCTTTTATTTGCTCAATTATTATTCTTAACCCAATTTACAATAAACTCAAAATTATTAAACTTCATATTACATAATCATTTAATAAAATATAAAATTAGGAGTTCATTAAAAAAATATAGATCATTTTCCTTCATGCAGCATTCTTCTTTTCTCTTTTGATCAACCTTAAAAAAAATTATTTATTATTATATGTAGTTTTGATAACTTTATCCTTAATAATAATAAAATAAATAAATTTAGTAAATATAGATGAGCCAATAAGTATTACAAATATAAACAGATAAATCTGATATCTTAATAAATTAGATAATCTTTTTTTTTTAAATTAGAAAATTTAAAATATAGACTTTTTTAACTTACCGTTTAAAAAGTTACTTAATTTTTATATATGCATGACTAATATTCCAAAAAAGGATAATTATTTGTACAATAAATAGTTCTACTTATTGCATTATTATTTGTTTTATCATATGCTATACAGTATTCATCTTTATTGCACTGAATTTGAGGGTCACCCTGTGTTTAAGAACTATCGAATGTTTTGGTAAGGCATTAGTTAATGCAATTAACATTATGTTTCATAATGGTTGTATCTACCTAATATTAAATTCTTTTGTTTATTCAAACATTCATTATAATTATGTATTAATGAATTCAAGGTACATAATGCACTTTTTTTTATACCAATGTATAAACCGCATTTCTTTCTCATTCTAGTATTATTTGGATGCATCCCCTGGCTCCTGAGTCACCTCAATCTCAACAAGAAAGTTTTCCGGCCCACAGATTTATAGTGCCTATCCTCAGTTTTGACAAGTAGCATTTGTGATGTGGTTATTTGAAAGCTGCTCTAATGTAAAAAAAGTCTTATCTTCTATTTTTAACACCTATCCGGTGTTTAATAAACCTCAAGTTTTAGAGTATTACATTACTTTTTGGAACACTTAAGAAAGGCTCAACTCTGCATGTCCAAGAAAAGCCTATTTGGATGAATCGTCTTTTTCAAAAATAGAAGTATTACGATTTTTTTATAATAATTAGTAATATGCAATATTAAGCAATATGACAGTTATAATAATGGAATGAAGTGAAGGAAACTTGCTATCTTCCTGTTTATTTAAAGGAAATTGTTTATATCAATATAAAATTCGCATCTCTTTCTCATTGTATTTTATAAAAAAAACCTTTTTTCTCTGTGAATCGAGTACTTTGGCAAACACATTATATAATGGCTGAACTTGGTGGACCAACTATGGAACAAAATAATTTTTCTTGTGATATTTGTGGAAGACAATTTGATCAGAAATGGAAATTGACAGAGCATGTGCTTTGCCACTCGGGATCGAAGCCTCATGTTTGTGACATATGCAACAAAGGATTTCTTCAAAAAAGCAATTTCAAACAGCATTTAATAATGCACGAGGGAAACAAAACTCACATCTGTGACATATGCAGCAAGGCCTTCTCTCGTAAGAATGAACTTCGAATTCATATGATCACTCACACGCAAGACAGGACACACACATGCACTGTATGCGGAAGAGCATTTGGACAGAGTTCAAATCTGAGGACACATCTAAGGACTCACACCCAAGAAAAGCCTCATTTGTGTGAGTTGTGCAATAAAAGGTTTACTCAGAAACAACACTTGCAAAAACATTACCGCGTGCACACCGGAGAGAAGCCATATGTATGCAAAGTATGTCAGAAGGGGTTTTCACAAAAATCTCATCTAACTGCTCATTTGTCTACTCATTCTGAAGAAAAGTAGCTTGTGTGTGCCATATGTAATAAACTATTTTCTCACAGTAGCTCTTTTTCATGTCAGAAGAAAATTTGTATGAAATAAAGGTGTAAATGTGTTTCCTCAAAACTGTTTCTTAAAATAGACTATCTCTGTTTTAAAAACAAGATTTTCAGAAAAGTGTACTTTCTCGACAAATACGGAAAGATTAGTTATTCGTATGAATTCCATCTAGTGTATTTTTAAATTTTTATTGTAAAACTTCCTCTTTTAATTTAAATGTTACATTTTTAATTTTTATGTGTTGAATTTTACTCCCTTTAGACTATTGAATTTATACAGTAGAGATATTTTTTAGGTTAGTAGATATTATATAGATTTCTCAATGATTCAGCATAAAACATGTGCTGCATCTCGTGCATAAATTAGAAAAGGTTTTGAACAATGCTTGCTGAATTATTTTACAAAATTTCAACCGTTTTTATAAATATATATTCTTCTGATTATTCATGTATGAGTTTCAAATCTTTCATATATGTGCAAAACTGCATTTTTAAACTCTAGCTTTATTTTTATAAATATAATTTTCTTGGATTTACTATTCACGATTTTTAAAATTGGATTTCATTCTTTTTAATGGATTTTATGCATTAGTATAGGATTTCTTTTCTTAAATATATAATTTTATAAGCATAATGTTTGCATTAATAAAAGGTAATAATGTAATCTTTTTGTCTTTGTGTAAGAAATAAATTCTTCAAATCTTCGGAAATGTTTTTGTAATTTGCTGCAGGACTACTCTACTTAATACATTTTTGTGATGAAATTGTAAAAAAAAAAAAAAAAATATTTTAAATAAAGATATTTATTTATTTTTCTATTGCTATTTCTTCAATGTTTATTTGCTTCATGGGAAATTGTATTGAATTCACTTTCTCTCTGTTAATGGCCACTATAAATACTTGAATGGTGTACTATATTCTGACCATCCATTGTGTGAAATGGTAAACATGTGGATTTATGTCAGAAATAGATGAGTCGATTACTTGTTAGGGGTGCTAGTCAGATAAACGAAGGAAAAAGCTGCTTTGAAAGAAGTATTTGAATCTGTGTGGAATTTACTTAGTTTTTCTTATACTATTGTCCAACCTAAAGCTTAAATGATTAAAAGTTTTATTTTTTAAATTGGAATTCAAATCCCTTTTTAACGACATTTTCTCACCAATGATTCAGCTCTTTTAAAATCTATCCGATTTGGTCACTTGCCATTGCATTTCTGTTCTTGAGTCTTTCGAACGAACATTCCGATGTATAAGGGCTTCAAACCCTCCTCCTCAAATTCAGCAGAAGGATTTTCCATCCTACAGGTTTTTATAATCCATTCTGGCAATAAAATCTTCGATAAAGGTTTCCGATTATTATCTCTATCGAGTTTCGAACCAAGAATCGTTTGTTGAAGAATTCAACACGCTGTCCTGGCGCTTTATGAATTAGTAAAATACATGAAAACTTCATTTCACAATCAAATGTAAACGAAACAAAAAAAAAAAGTAAAACTTTCAGGTTAGAGCTAGACTTGAATTTTAAATTTAAAACCTTCACATGTTTATTTTTCGTAAAGTTATCCACTTGTGAAACTCAAATATAAGAAAATAGCGTTTTCTTAATTAAAATATATTTCGCGCATTAAATTCATTAAGAAAATAATTCTATAAGTATACAACTCAAAATACAATATTATTCTGTTTGAGAATTTGAATACATTTTATTCATACTTTTGTTACTTAAATGATGGCTTTTGTTTAATTATAACAATGCCTCTAGTTCCTTTCTAGAATCAATTTACATTTTTAATGCTTATATAGAATTACGTTACCTTTATATACACGTATTGCAAATTGTGAAATTTTGCCTTTTGATCCGAAAAATTTGATTCAAAATTGAATTCACTTTGTTTAAAAGTATTATTCACAATTTTGTGATGATGTTTTGACATGTCTTTTTAAATATCATTGGACATACATAAAATGTTCCAACACGATGCATATTCGAACAATACAGCACTTAAGATAGATGTGAGAATGCTGTAGAAATCGAAATATCACAAAGAATTATAAAGTTTTCGTTCTTTTATTATATTACAAGAAGCATTTAAATTTAAGTAACGAAATAAAATAATTTAATTTAATTATTCGCACATAGTTGTTACTTCTTTTCGTTCTTGCATTACATTTCAATGTGTGTTTAAAATTAAATGACGAAACAAAATCTTTAATTAACGTTTTGATATTACTTCTTCGGGTTCGGTACACAAACAGACCTCCGACAGTCAGGCACCAGAATGAGATTGCGGTGTGACGTTGCAAGATGAGTGGCAAAGTCATTTTTCATGTTGTACAATACTTGTCGAAAATGATGTCGATCTAGAACTTTTTATTTGTTTGTCACGTGAACACTTTTCCTCTCTTAACTGTAACCGCGCTTCAGTTTAAGAACTTTTTTCGCGCTCTGAACTTTGGAACTTCCTTCTTAGTAGTTAGATGCGGTTTTTGTGTCTGTATGTTCAGTATTTTTTGTGCCATCTCGTCATTATAATATGTTTAATAAAAGTGTTGTTAATAGATATCTGAATTGACTTACTACTGCCGGACATTTTGGATATCTCACTCTTAATATTCCGGGGAACTGGAAAGGTAAGAGAAATTTTGTATGAACCTTTCTAGTTTTTTTTTTTTTTTGACGGATTGTTTTTGTGAGATAAAAATACTGCATCTGCAGTTATTATATCTGCATCTAACATCGAAACTGAATCTTTTGAATATTTTTTAAGAATTTCGTCTTAGAAAAAGATTGTAAGAATTATGGGGTGGATACTTCGTTTCAACAGCAATATTAAGAAAAGGATAAATGCAAGAATTTTTTGTAACTTAAATGTTGAAGAATGTGTTAAAGCCGAGAAAATAATTTTAAGAAAAGTTCAAAGAGAATATTTTGAGAAAAACAGAAATCTTTCAATACAGCGCTTATATTCATTAGAAATTAGACAAGATGAAGGTGTCCCTTGCCAAGTAGGACTGCACTATCCGACTCCTTCAGCAACAAGAGCCCCGACACTGATGATTCCGCATCAGATCCAGTGACTGTCATCGAATCTAGTGATTGTCCTCAATCTATTGACTGTCAACAGTATGATCGGTGTGATAATAGTGATACTTATCAGAAATTCCGTTGTAGAAGAATCCTGAGATCTCCTAAGCGATTGGACTTATGATTTTGAGTTTCATTATTCTCAAACGTGGGAGAATGTCGAAAATGATATCGATCTAGAACTTTTGATTTGTTTGTCACGTGAACACTTTTCCACTCTTAACTGTAACTGCGCTTGGGTTTAAAAACTTTTTTCGCTCTCTGAACTTTGGAACTTCCTTGTTAGTAGTTAGCCGTGTTAGATGCGGTTTTTGTGTCTGTATGTCCAGTATTTTTTGTGTCATCTCGTCGTTATAATATGCTTAGTAAAAGTGTTGTAAATAGATATCTGAATTGACTTACAACCCCCCAACATTTTGGATATCTCACTCTTAATATTCCGGGGAACTGGAAAGGTAAGAGAAATTTTGTATGAACCTTTCTAGTTTTTTTTAACGGATTGTTTTGGTGAGATAAAAATACACATATAGCGAGGAAACAAACCCGACAACCCAACAAGTTATGGCTGAATATTGCAACGATAGTGTGCACGGATAATTCACATTGCAATTTGAGTAGGCAGATAAATGAATCAGTTGCAATTTCCTGTGAAGTAAGAATTGCAACAAACATTGAGGAAATAACAGAATAGAAAAATGAATAAATGCCTTTATTTAAAATACTATTTCAAAATCATTACAAATAATACAATTATCTCGAAACAAAATGTTTCTGCAACCTATTATAAAACATTCTCTGAAAATATCAGGAGTAGGATTTTTTTTTCTTACAAAAATTTCAAATTAAATTAGTCGGTTATATTTAGCAGGTATACATAAAGATCAATAACTGAATAAAATTAACTTTTAAAAATCGTGAATAGTAAATTTCACAATGTTATATTTATAAAAATGAAGCTAAAAATTTAAAAATGCACTTGCATACGTATTAAAAGTTCTTTAAAACTCACGCATAAATTATTGTTTTTAGAACAACATATCAATAAAAACTGCTAAAATTCTATTGCAATGTTATTCAGCAAACATTGCTCAAAATCAATTTAAATTATACAGAAGTAAAATAAATTATACATACAGATATTTAGCTTCTATAATCTAAAGCGAAATTTAAACTTAATACAAACAAGATAAAAATGAACACACATGGTTAAAAAGATGTTTCGCAAATAAAATATTAAAGACAATACGTGAAATGAAACACGCATACGAAAAATTCATTTTTTCGTATTTGTCAAAAAAGTATCATCTTCTGGAAATCATGTTTAAGAGAAGAAAAAAAAAAAAGTGTGTATTTTGAGATAAAGAACACCAGAAATTTTTTTTGCATATTTATTTGATATGAATTTTCTTATGATGCAATAAATTGCCTTTTCGAGAAAACCCTTTTCGACATACATCACACACAAAGGGCTTCTCTTCCGAATGAGTAAACAAATGAGCAATCAAACTTCCTTTTTGTGAATACCCTTTCTGACAGACTTCGCAAACGTATGGCTTCTCTTCGGTGTGAAAGCGGTAATGGGTTTGCAAGTGTTGCTTCGTGGAAAACGCCTGATTGCACAACTCGCAGGAATGAGGTTTTTCTTGCATGTGAGTCCTCAAATGCAGCCTCAGAGTTGAAGAATGTCCAAAAGCTTTCTCACAAATACTGCATTTGTATGCTTTTTGTTTGGTGTGAATAATCCTTTAAGGTCCTTTAATAATAATCCTTTGAAGGTCCTTCTTTCGACAGAAGCCTTTGTTGCATATGTCACAAATGTGATCTTTTGTTCCCACGTGAATTAGAAGATGTTCTTTTAAATTGCCTTTTGTAAGGTATCTTTTGTTGCATATGTCACATGCATGAGACTTCGTTACCGAGTGGTAAAGCAAATGCTGCCGTAAACACAATTTCTTGGCAAATCGTTTTCCACAGACATCACACGAAAAACCATTTTCATTCAGAGTTGGTCCGCCAGGCTGAGCCATTACTTATTGCTTTTATCAGAACACGCGATCCACAGCGAATAACTTCTTAATTACTGCAATGAGAGCAAAGTGATTTTTCTATTGATGTAAATATTTTCCTTTAAAGAAACTGACAGATAGCAAATTTCCTTCACTTCATTTCATTATAATGCGAGCAATTAAGTAAGCAGTAATATTTTTACATTTAGAAGAAGTGATTCATCCAAATAGGCTTTTGTTGGACATACAAAAATTAATCTTCCCATAAACGTTCCAAAAAGAAATGGAATTTTAAAAACTCGAGGCTTGTTAACCACCCATTACGTGTTAAAGGTAAAAGATTCAACTGAAGGTGCAAATTATTATTTCTAAATACAAAATGAATATTTTATTTATCAAGACATTTTACTTAGGAACAGCCTCCAATTACCACAGATCATATTTTCTATCTTTTGTTCAAAATTCTTGTCAAAACCGGGGATGGCACTGTAAATTTGTAGGTCAGAAGTTTTTTCTGTTGCAGGGCTTGATAGCCGAGTGGCTAGCACTCTAGCGCTCATATCCAAATAATATCACAATGTATGTTATACAATGGCATGTATAGCAACAATATTATAATGGCATGTATCCAAATAATATTACAATGAGAAAGATGCGGATTTTATATCGGTATAAAAAATATGCATTAAGTACACTCGAGCAAAGTTTCTGTCAAATAATAAAATCCCTTGGATTAATTACTTTTTTTCTAAAGTCAAACTGATAACGATTAAAATGAAACCATTTCTCTTTCATATGTGAAAAAAGAAATGTTAACCAAACATGTTTTCACGGAGATTCACACCAAATAAAAACTAAATCTCCGCAAAATGAATTGAAGTTTTCGGGACACGCGGAGACTCAAAGGATGACAGAGAGAAATAATGAAAGGTGAAGAAGAGTCCGTCCATAAACCAGGCACAAATCCTTCTTTACCAGTCAACTACAGGCCAATTTCTCTCCTTAGTAATCTCAGCAAGATTTACGAATTCGCGATCTTAAATCGGATTAAAGAATTTTGTGACAACAGCCATATTTTAATCCCCGAACAATTCGGCTTCAGAAAAAACTTAAGCACCACACATCAGCTATTCAGGGTCACTGAGTTAATAAATCATGGCTTCAGCAAACGAAGTTTAACCGGTGTACTATTTCTTGACATCGCGAAAGCGTTTGACAAGATTTGGCATACCGGTCTAATCTTCAAACTCAAAAAACTAAATTTCCCTCTTCCGCTCACTCTGGCTATTAAATCTTTTCTTGAAAACCGTTCGTTTCAAACTAAAGTCAATAATACTACATCTACTACGCGAAAAATGGAATGTGGCCTCCCGCAAGGATCCTTATTATCACCGATTCTTTTTAATATCTACGTGAATGACTTCCCGCGAGACGAAAATATTCTCACAGCTATGTACGCAGACGATACCGCAATCATTACACAGCACTTCCACGAATACACTCTCTATTTTAGACTTCAATCTTTTGTCCATAGGCTACAAACTTGGCTCTGCTTATGGAAAATCAAAGTTAATACCAGCAAATGTGCAGTTCTCATCTTTCACCGCAAAAGAACCACTCCACATGTTCATCAAATTCTTATCTTTAACGAACCAGTGCCTTTTGTAACTGAGTACAAATACCTTGGTCTCATACTGGACCGCCGCCTTACATTTCAAAAACACATTCATTACATTATTTCTAAAGCTAATAAAGCCAAATTCACAATTGCACCTTTAATTTTCAGGAAAAGCAAAATATCTCTCAGAGGCAAACTAAATATTTACATCTCACTTATCCGACCTATACTGCTTTATGCGATTTCGGTCTGGATAAATTCAGCAATGATCCATTTGAAGCGACTGCAGGTCCTTCAAAATCAGTTCTTAATGACGATAACAGATGCGCCTTTTCATTATAACCGCCATCGTATTCACGACGAATTAAAAATTGATCCTATTCTAAACCTTGGCAAAAAGATTACCGAAAATTTCATTCTAAAAATTGATGCGTCTACAAATCCAACGCTGCTAAATCTCCCTTATTATGATCCGACCATGCGCCATGCGAAAAAACGCCCGCGTTCTATTGACTTTCAAGACTTCAGTTCATTCCCCGTGGCTAAAAGAATTCACTTTGACCCGGGATGAAAAAGCTCTGTGCCAGACATTTCACTCTCTCGTTTTGATGCGTACTTCATTCTCCGATTCCAAAAAGAAGAACCCTTTTTAGTTTAGAATCACTGTAGTTTATTTTGATAGCTTCAGAATCGCTCTTTTCTTTCAAGGTCGCTCCAACGCAGAACTTCGAAACGATATAGTTTTGGTTTGTTTATAACTCTGCCCTCCCCTTTCCTTTTCTTTTTCTCTTCAGCCAGCCAGAAGTTTTCGTGGTTTCGTAACGGTTATTTTTTTAACTCCTTTTAATTGCCACAGTTCTTATTTTTTAAAAACTTTTGTGAACTATTATTTTAAATTTTATATTTACTAACCTTTTTACTACTGTAAATTCTCTCCGAGCGTGGGCTCGTTTAATATTCTTTCTTTAGCTCATCTTTTGGATTTAAAATTTGTTTTTAATAATAATTATTGATATGGAGGTACGGGAAATTACCTGGTACTCCAACTAAACACCTACCGTTACGTTACGTTACGTGAAGAAGAGTAAGAAACTGAACACAGGAGGTCAAAATTAATTTCATCATTCAAAGGAAATTTTCATCTTTTTATTACAAGTATTATTATAATCATTAATATTATTATCTTTTAGAGCATAAGATAAAATAATTTATTTTAAGGCTATTCAATTAGCTACTGCATTCAGTGATCAAGGTCGCAATTAAGAAAATCTACTCCTACTTTTACTGCTACACAACACCAAATTAATCGTTTGGAGTTGAGATGTGCTTTTAAACCTTGAGAATGATGTGGGTGAATTTCTATAAACTCACAATGAAACAAATAGCAATAAAAAAAATTTAAGTCAATTCCTACTTTTTTTTTTATCTGGCGCCATCTATTGGTAGATATATGCAACTTAAATCTAAGAAAAACTAAAATTTATTAATTAAATTTAATTACTGAATTAATATTTGAAATAACTGTATTAATATCAAATGTCATCCTCTTTGAGCTTGAGTGGATGAATAAAAAGCATTTTATTAAGAATTGAAAATTTGAACAAGATATATATAGGGAGAGTGTGAGCTAATAGGAATTAAAAAAGAGGGTAAAAAAAAGAATGACAATCGCAACAGTTACCTGAATCATGAATGAATGAAAGAAACTTAAATTTGCTTTGGTTAAGGGAAAAAAATGAATAATAATAATTCACACTATTACACTTTTGATGTTTCAGAGACTGAAGACATTATTTTACAAAAAAATTACATAAGACAGAACCCAAGTGAGTATTAAAACTTGTGAAAACAATTTGAATTAAACTGATATACAAGACGCAAGTTTAAAGCGAAATTATATAGTATAGTTAACATAATATGGAAAATAAAATATGTACAGTTAACATAAGATAGAAAATAAAACATTTACAGTTAACATAAGATGGAAAATAAAATATGTACAGTTCACATAACAAAATATAAAAATAAGCATTTCAAATAAAATGCACCCATCCTTTATGAAGGTGAAAGCCACAAAAGCAAGAGTATTTTTCGTTTTGTACAACATTCCTGTAGCGTGGAAACAAACCCAACAGTTTTTTAATGAATCTCGCAGCGATAGTGTGCACGAATCATTCACATTGCAATTTCAGCAATTCGCACAGGCAGATCAGTGAATCCGTTGCAATTTCCCGTGAAGAAAATATTGCAACAAACATTGAAGAAACAACAGAATGAGAAAATGAATAAATGTCTTTATTTAAAACATTATTTCAAAATCATTACAAATAATGCAATTGTCCCGAAATACAATCTTTCTGAGCGTTATTATAAAACATTCTCTGAAAAGAGTCATCAGGAGTAGGATTTTATTTTTGTACAAAACTTTTTAAAAATTAAAAAAATATTCAATTATATTTAGCAGATACTATACGATATATTTTACCTTAAAGATTCTATAGTAATACATAAATATCAGTAATTGAATAAAATTTACTTTTAAACATCGTAAATTTTCCGAATGTTATATTTATAAAAATGAAGCTAAAAATTTAAAAATGCATTTATATACACATTAAAAATTGCTTTTAAAACTCATGCATATTTATTGTTGGTTATTAGAATAATATACAAATAAAAATAGCTAAATTTATTTTGCAATATAATTCAGCAAACATTGCTCAAACCCAATTTAGGTTAGACTTAAAATACTTTCTGTACTACAAATTCTGTAGTCTAAAGCGAAATTTAAACTTCACAGATAAAAATTAACTCTTATTATTAAAAAGTATGATGTTTCGCAAATGAAATATTAATGACAATACGTGAAATAAAATGTATACGAATACTTGATTTTTTCCGTATTTGTCAAGAAAGTACAATCTTCTGGAAATCGCGTTTTCAGGGGAGAAAAAAATGTTTTGACAAAAACAACTGTAGAAAAATTCACATATCTACTTTGTGTGAATTTTCTTATGACGTTTTAAGCTGGAGTTTCGAGAAAACCCTCTTCGGCATACATCACACACGAAGGGCTTTTCTTTGGAATGAGTAAGCAAATGAACACATTTTTGCGAAAAACCCTTCTGGCACGTTTCGCAAACATATGGCTTTTTTTTGGTGTGTGTACGCACATGAGCTGTTAAATTATGTTTATGGGAAAACCCCTTCTGACATACCTCACAGACGTATGGTTTCTCTTCGGTGTGGATGCGGTAATGGGTTTGCAAATGTTGCTTCTTGGAAAATGCCTTATTGCACAACTCACAGGAATGAGGCTTCTCTTTTGTATGAGTTCTCAAATGCAGCCACAGAGTTGATCCATGTCCAAAAGCCTTCTCACATATACTGCATTTGTATGCTTTTTGTTTGGTGTGAATAACCATATGACTTTGAAGATTCTTCTTTTGAGAGAAGCCTTTGTTGCATGTTTCACAAATGTGAGCTTTGGATTCCACGTGAACTTGAAGATGTTCTTTTAAATTGCTTTTTGTAAGGTATCTTTTGTGGCAGATGTCACACGCATGAGGCTTCGTACCGGAGTGGCAAATAGAATGCCGTTTCAATTTAGATTTTTGGGCAAATCGTTTTCCGCACATTTCACATGAAAAATTATTTTCTTTCACAGTTGGTCCACCAGGCTGGGCCATTACTTCCTGCTTTCCTCAAAATACTAGATTCACAGGAGAAAAAAAAATTATCTATAAAAATGACAATGAAGTTACTTTATATTGATGTAAATATTTTCCTTTAAATAAACTGAGAGATAGGAACTTTCCTTCACTTCATTTCATTATTATAAATACCAAATTGCTAGCAATTAAAGAAGCCGTAGTATTTTAATGTTTCAAAAAAGGGATTCATCATAATAGGCTTTTGTTGTATATACAAAAAAATAAGCTTCTCATACATGTTCCAAAAAGAAATGGAATTTTCAAAAATCGAGGATTATTAATCACCAATTAGATGTTAAAGTTAGAAGATGCAACAGAAGGACAATTTAATATTTATAAATACAAAATGGACAATTTGTCTTTCAATTCCTTTTACTTAGGAACAGCCTTTAATTTTCTAGTTATAGGTTCGAAATTCAACTAGTGTGCGACGAAGACGTCTTGTCAAGACCGGGAAAGAAGTTTTTCTGTTGAAATTAATTTAAGATCAAGCAAGATAAGAAGTGTGTGTATGCATTCAGATAATACTACAATGGAAAGAGATGCGGATTTCTCTTTCATATTATATTCATTTATCTCTGTAAAATGAATTGAAGATTTCAAGACAAATAGAGACTGAAAGGCTGAGAGAGAGAAATAATGAAAGGCGATGAAGAGTATAAAACTGAATACGGGAGGTTAAAATTAATTTCATAATTCAAAGGAAATTTTCATCTTTGTATTACAAGTCACAGTAGTGACATCCTTTTTTAAAACATAACATAAAAATAATTTATTTTAAGGCTGTTAATTCAGTGATCAAGATCACAATTAGGAAAATCTACTCGTATTTTTACTCCTACACAACACAACTTGAGTCTTCTAGATTTGAGAACATTTGGAAATGATGTGGATGAATTTCTGTAAACATGCAATGAAACTGAATAAAAGGAGGGCAAAAATAATAATAATAATAATGCGAAAAGAGGAGAAGAGAAGGAATGAAAATTGTAACAATTAATGGTGTATTTTAAGGTAATTTAAATTTTGTGCTATTATTATGTAAAAGCTTATTATCAATGAAATCACTAAACGTCTGTATATGTTAGTCTTATTTCAGAAAAATAGAAAATCAATTACAATTGCAATAATTTTAATAATTAAAACAAACATATAACATTACATATCTGAAGCTAAAATTATGCACCATATTAACAAATACAATTTACAGGTACAGGTTATTAATTTTAAATAGCCTTTTGAATTGCAAAAATAGGAATGAAAAATAACTGAAATATCAATAAAATCAGATTGTTAATTTGAAAATATCCGTATAGTATTTTTCATTAGCATAAACTTTGCAGAGAATTTTTTCAAAATTAAAAATAAGTTATTAGAATTCCAGTAATTAAGTAAACATATATATAAATCTAATTACATAATTATTTAAACATACATTATTTAAATTATTACTTACATCTAAAGGTAAAGCTATATATTTTCAGGGAATTAACTTTAATCAAGCTTTTATTTCCACAATATATGGATTGGAAATGAATAGATGTTTTAGATGGAGAGAAAAGCAGATGTTTAAATTGGGGAAAAAACAACAATGCCAGTCATAACAAAGCAGCTGCAAATAGAAATGTACTTTTTTTTTTTTTTTTTTTATTTTATTCTTTACATGTTTCATACTTAATTTCTTTTAGCATTTCATTCTTATTCTTAAAAGAATAAATAATATATTTGCTCTTAAATGAATAATATTGAAAATTCTTAGAAGGGGAAAAAATATTGTAAGTACCAAAATGCAATAGTAGAAATGATTTACATACAATCTATATAATTTTAAGAGCAAAATTATGAAACAAATTAAATTAAACATTTATTACAACTGTACAAGTAGAAAGATTTAAAAAAATAATACAATTCTACATATTTTACGAATATTTGAAGATTTATTGAAAAATATGGAGCTCTCATTGTGATAAAAGATTAGAAGCAATAAGCAAATGGAGCACAAGCATATATGAGATACATTTTGCAATTTTTTGTATTACAAATATAATCAAAAAAGATCAATTTTCTTTTATAAATGATTAAAATCTGCATTTATTAGATCTTAATCATTATTATTGAAATCTGGATATTTGCACTTCTATATCATCTCCCAGCTCCTCGCATTCAAAATTGCTGAGTTCTGATGAGCGCATGCGCAGTGTCATCATGGGCCTGATTGCAAAGAAGTGTAAGCGGGTGCCTTCCGTTATGCAAAAACTCTTTAATAGCTTAGAAAAACAGCCTTAATTATGAAGAAGGTTCACTCAAAATAAAGTGGAAATAACTGAAACAAGAAAGCATCAACTACCTTTTATTCAATGTTTTACAATTTATCACAAGTCTTTTGAACAGCTTAATTGTTCATGTCTCCAGCATAAAAACAACGCAGATATACAATTGTTCTGCTGCAAATAAAATATAGTTGGAAAGATCCGTCTTTTACATTGTATAATATTTATGTAAAACATTCCGTTCAAATATTATAAATTAATAAACAAGTAATACAAACACAATAAAACCTTTAAATTGAATAAAATCTAGCTTTTAAAACAAATTTAAATATACTATACATATTCAAAGTAAAGTTTAATTAGCAATAAAATGCCACAGATAAGTATAAAATGCATTGCTCTGTTTCCTCATTTAACAACCACATAAATAAAAATACTAATCAATGCATACAAAATTAATAAAATTTTTATAGATTGTAAAAAAAGCACACTGTTGTCTTCATTCTTATCGGTCCAAAAATGTAGAAACTTATACATAAATAGATGAATGTAGATAAAACCATACAAGAAAAATATATTTAATGAATTAAATGGGACACATATCAAAGCTAATAAAAGGTAAAATGTTTATTAAAATAGGCGGATATTTTTTTAATATATAATTTTAAAAAAAACTAAAACAGTTGGAAATGAAATATTCACTTGGCATTTCTGTTTGTCATGAAGTTGCAAATCTTTTTTCAAAACACTGATTTGGAGAAAGAACACATTTTCATTTTGTGTGAGTTCTCATGTGACGTGATAAATTTTGTTTGAGTTTTGTTTCCCACACATATGTGGTCTTTCTTTGCTGTGTGTTAACAAATGACGCTTTAAGGTAGATGTTTGAGAAAACCCCTTCTCACAAATTTCACACACATACGGCCTTTCATCGGTATGACTTCTCAAATGCGTCTTTAAATTTGCTATTTGAGTAAACGTTTTTTTACAAAGATCACATTCGTGAGGTTTTTCTTTCGTGTGAGTAAGCATGTGTGTTTGTAGATGAGCTTTTTGCACAAATGCAGATTTGCATACATCACATACATAATTCTTTATTCCCTTATGAATTAATAAATGCGTTATTAAATTGCTTTTGGTAACAAATCCTTTGTTGCATATGCCACAGACATGAGGCTTCTTTCCTGAATGGTAAAGTGAATGCAACTTCAATTTCCGTTTCTGAACAAATTGTTTTCCGCAAACATCACACATAAAAGAATTTTCTTCAGCTATTGAACCAGCAGCTTCAGCCATTTCTTCGTGCGTTTGTTATCGTATTTTGCTTCACAGAGAAAAACAAAACCTTTTGACTTCTACAATGAGAAAGAAAATCAATTTTTTTACATAGGTATATAGAATTTGCTTTAAATACCTTTATGTAAATCTTCTTTTTGATAATAAAATTTATTCATTTCATTTTTTTATGATTACTGTTAAAATGCCAACAAATAAAAATAATGTATTATTTTTATATTACTCAGCTTCAGAGACAAAAAAAACAAAAACAAAAAACATTTGTTTTACTAGTAGTAATAAGGAAGACTCAATTTTTTTAATATGCATAAAGGAGATGCTTTAAATTATCTCATGTAAACCTTCTTTCTCATATAAAATTTCTTCACTTAAATTCTTTATGATCGCCGCTAAAGTACCAACAAATTAAAAAAAAAATGTATATCATTTGTATTAAAAAAAAACTAATTTATTCAAATATAATTTTCGTGGCGGTAAATACTAAGAAATTCATTTCGGCTAAAGTGCCACTTCAATAGAAACAGGGCGTGTGGGGTGAACTTCCACAAAGGGCAAGCAATATGTCTCAAAATTTGAAACAAAATTCCTCAATTGTGTCATTTTTAATGGTCTTCTCTACTAATCTATCTAATCAAAATGAAATTCTGGCATATCGATTTGCTGTGATTATATTCTGCATAGACAACAAAGTTTTCACAGGATGGATTTACTCAGAATTAACAACTGTGAGCGGTATTGTATCGCAGTCATTGTCTTCACTGTGTCACAGTAATTTTAACGAATGCCTGGTATGAGCGACATGTACCCCTTCACCATTGCCTCACACATCAAAGGACATTCTAACTTGTATCTGCCCCAGTCAAGTAACTTTTATGTCATCACTTACCTAATTTTGATCCTATAAATCTTCTGGTCCGAATTATGACCTGCATTGATCAAGGCAATTCCTGCAGGAAAGGGCATGAAAGGTTGCAATCTTCTGCCAAAAATATTTGAAAAGAAAACTATTAACATTGTTGTTAATCATAAGAATTTTAAATTTTGTATTCCAAATATTAAAAACATTGTTATCTCCTAAATCATTAGAGGATAATTTACGATCTGATGCTCTGTGCTCTTACTTGCCTTTCACACCAAGTTGGATATTAGGAATCTAAAAAATTTAGAAATTTTCTACTATTTTTTGGAATATTTAGTATATGCTTGTAATTTATATCCACAGAAGCATATTTGGAGGAATCAGTTTTTCAATGATAAGTATAATATGCCTTTTTTTTAATTTATTGACACATTCATGATCGAAATATGCAAATGAACTGAAGAAGTGTTATTTTATTTACATTCCATTTGATGAAAATTATTAATACAAATAAAATATCAAAACATCTAGTCAAGTTAAGTTTTATACAATAAAAATAACGGCTCTTTCTTATTGCGGTCATTAAACAGCAATTTTCTATGCAATGAGTGCTACAACACATGCACAAAAACTTGGTGGTTACAATAATATTAGAATATACTAAATTTTCTAATTTGCATAATCTAAGATGCACGAGTCAGCACAGCATAGTAACTGGCCTTGTCATTTAAACTAATCCACACAGTCATAACTGATCTTGGGGGGTTACCGTCATTACAGAACGAAAGGCAGTCTCCATTTGGCGATTGCTAACTAGGAGCGAAACTAGAGGCATCCGAGATTAATGAATCTTCAAACATTTTATGAAAAAAACATTTAGTGCAAATGAAAATCGTTTTAAATCAAATTACTATACCATGCAACACATCAGCTGTTCTGATTCAACTGGCAGTTGAGACCATTTGCGAATGGAGACCAAGCACAAAACGCTTAGGTGAAACAGGGAAAGCAGGACGTAACCTAAATAATAACAATATTCGAATCAATTATATTCCTCTTCAATAGCATGTGCACACTCAATTCACACCCATTTGCTGAGAAACCAATATAAAAATAACCAACGAAATCATGACATTTTATCAATTTAAAAATGAAGTATTCAAGTAAAGATAAATAAATTTAGGTTTCATCAAGTTTCATTGATATTTCTATCTGCATTCATTAATCTGTCATTGTTATATTTAAAAAAAAAAAAAAATTAAGTAATAATTAATTTTAACAGATGACATTAAAATGACTCAATAAAATAACAAGTCTCAAAGAAGTTATACGTAAGTTGTCGCCTTCCTTAATATATATATATATATAAATATATATAATATATTAATATATATATATATATATATATTAATGCAAAAACAATTATATTAGAAATAAAACTGAGTTTCACAATAACATGGTATTTCTGAATGCTATAGTACATGTGAATAGCATTCTTCAAACCTTACAATAATTTTCACTAGGATTTAGTACATAAAAATTCTGTTATAAACTATGAAATAATAATAAGAAGAAACTGGAGGAATTAGAGGAAAGATTATAATAAAACTGTTTTATTTATATTTATCTTCTTGAAAGGTAGTTTATGGGAATACAAATTGAAAGAATTAAAAAAAAAAAAAAAAAGATTCGCTTCTTTTACTGAATGAATATAATTTAAAAGGGAAAAAAATATTTAAAGTGATAGTATGGCATAAGTTTTAAAGAGAAAAATTAAAATAATCTTTGATAAATTACTTGGAGACTAACTTGCTGTGATGAATTCCAAAAGCACCAACTTAGCAACAGTGCAGGAAAAGAGCAGATAGCGGATGCAAAGCATTTATTGAACATAAAATTAATTTTGCACTATTTATTCCTATTACGTTTCCATAGCATGTTTCAGGATTGGTTGTTCCAAAATGTTATCATTTCACCCTATCGGTTAAAAGGTTATGTCATATAAGATTGGTAACTCTTGCAAGTCATTAAGCAGCATTCTTTGCAATAATGCATTTTAATTATTCCATCATGTACTGATCTTGCCAATCCTTGCCTTGATTAATGCGGCATGTGAAGGTAAAAACAAAACTTAACTGTATTTTTTACATAACATAATAAAAAAATTCACATCATTCAGCCATTGGGGAAAAACCCATATTCGTTTATTCAGCCTCAGACTTATGAAAAATATGAAACCGTTCGAGGTTGAGGATGTTGTATAATGTATTCTACAACACTATGTTTCTAGGAAGGCATAGAAAAGTAAGCAAATGTTTAAAGAAAGTAGCAATTTAAATTAGTGTGAAAAATTGGATAAATATTTCTCAACTTTTAATAGTTTATTTTATAAAAATATTTTAAGGCTAGATTTAAATTACAAAAATACAGTAAATGCAGAAATTCCTCAAAGTTAATTTTGATTACACACAACAAATAAAGTACCATGCAAATAATTGCAACCACATTAAAAAATTAAACAACAATATTTCTTCTTTTAATAACAATTTAGCATGTTTACGGTTATTAATCTGTATTCACATTTTTAAGAGAAATTAAAAAACAAGATATTGAAATAGATTTCAAAAAAGGAAAACAGTGCAATATTAATACAAATATTTAGGATCTCAATCGAGGTTTCTTTACACTTGCATATTCTATTTTCAAATATTTAATTTAACCTGTGAACATATGTGCTGATTATGCCATTTAATCCACAATAATTTACCATTCATACAACAACACATTGACCCAATTCCAAAAATTTTTACACCATCACAAGTAGCTCATACTGTTAAGGCAAACAAACAACAATTTTTTTGCATAGATAAACATGCAAAAATTCTTCACTATTTTACCACAAATATGTAAATTGCTTAATGGATAAGAATGATGTTCTTTAAGAATTTATAGACATATTATTCTCATATAGAAGGACTTTGCTTCATGCCAGATCTCTCACTATTCCAAACTATTATTTCTAAAAGAAAGAGAAAAAAATGTGCTAGATAACAGACATAAATATAAGTATCCCATTAAGATAGCAATTTTAGTAAAATAACATGTTTCTCAAAATCTAAGAACTATCCAAGCCACCATCATAGATAGCACTACACCTACAAAACTCTGTTACTATCCACTTACATCACAAACACAAAAAAAATATTGACTGATCCAAACAAAAACGTTTTTTTTTTTCATTTGACGAACTGTTTACACTACATAACAATTCTAATATTTTCTTGACTGAGACCTTATTTATCACCACATACTCTGAAACTGCATCAGAAAATTCAACTTAATTTTATTAGAAATTCATATTATATACCTTGGAAATTCAACTTAATTTTATTTATCAACACAACTTCCCAATTGCTATTCTGCATACACCAGATTTGGCTCTCTGACACCCTACACTAAGGACATTGCTCTAATTAAAAACTTTCTTTTTTATTACCAGTCAGAATCTATCTCTGCCCATACATCTGACATTTATCTTGTTTTGTTTAAATTCGACTTCACTATCCATAGAGCTAATATTCCAAAATACCACATTTCCAAATGGACTAAATTTTCCTGTTAAATAAAACTTGCAAATTACACTCCTAGTAATTTTGATACACACAAAGCTAGAAATATCTATTAAACATGTCAATAAAATTATAATATCATTTTACATTATGTACAAACTGTTTTGATTAAATGTTTTCATAACACTTATATACACAAAATCAAAACAGATAAAAAGCCACATTTTTCTACAAATATCAATATTAGGCAATTTTGGCAGTTCATAAAATACATTAGGACAAGCAAAATTAATTAAATTACAATAAAATTTTACAAGGCGAAATTAAACAGAAATGATTATACATACGAATAATTATAAAAGCACTATTTCTCACAACGACAATTCTCTTAGGAAAACAATTATAAGTATAACAAAACAAGACCAAAATATTCCATTGCACCACAAAAACAACAAAACCCTTGATTACAACAACTCAGACATAGCTATAACAATTGCAAAACACTACCAAACTCAATTTTCTCCTAAAGACATTAGTCAACCTGCCACTGAGCAAATAATTCCCAAAATTCTTCACTAGTTTGCCACTTCTAATTGTCACTCTACTGACCATGCTACAATTGAAGTCACACTCTCCTGATTTTAGATTTTTCAATTCATTAAAAACTTCAGTAATAATAAAGCAACTGACACAAAAGAAATTTTAAAACATCTTATTTACCATTTAGTCTCCTATCTATATTTTCTAAAATATATGAATACTTCAACCTAATTCATATAAACAAATATATTAACACTTCACAAACATTGTACAATTTGATATCACTGCAACATATCAATTACTTTGAGCAGTAAAGTGCATATCAGGGAGCTTCAGTAATAGGCATATAACAACTTTACTATGCCTTGATGTAACTGAATCAATTGACAAAGTTTGGATACATTCACTTATTTAAAAACTTATATCATACTTCCTGAACAATATCATTAATATTCTTATGCACTATCTTTCAAATAGGTTTCGTTTGTCATTAATGTTAATGTAGATTTTTCTTTTCCATATTTGACCACTACTGGATAACTATAGCGGTCACTTCTAGGTTCAATGTTACCCAACATAAATATTAGTGACATTCAAAATTCTATTCATACCAACAAATTTATTTATGCAGATGACGCAGTCATTTTTTTCACAAGGCTCTACACCACAAGCAGCCGGGGAACACATTCAAAATTATATTATACAGAGAGAAATCTGGTTGACACAATGGAAGATAAAATTTAATATTAGTAAGTGAGTAGTTCAGATTCAAGCCAACATTTGTTATACATTGTACAAAACATTAAATAGAATTATATAAAATAATTTGATGTCCATCTCAATAAAATACTAACAAGACCCCGGTATGTTGTAAGCAAAATTAAAAAGTTTCAAACAACCACCATATTTTTTATTCTTTACATTCTAAATATTCTCACCTAGAATTAGATAACAAAATTTATATAAAATACTTCTTAAACCAATTATATCATATGCTACCCAACGTGGGTCAATGCAGCAAAAAGACATTTCAGAACAAGACATTCTGCACAAACAAAAATCCTTCAATACATATCAGATAATCCTGTATTTTAAAATCCTTAATATTTCCTCATTCTTGTACATGCTTTCTAATCTTTTTTTTACTTAATTTTACTATTTAAGTCATAAAAGATGTACAAGTCATATTGAACACTAGATTCATCCTTTTTTATAACTTGTAGCTTTACAATTCGCTGCCCATATTCTTGAAATATTTTCACTTCCACACAAAACCTCATTTATTACATGTTTTACCAAATCTTTTCATTTGTCACACTACACCTGAACCTAATTTTATTTACAATAGATATTCTGAGCACTAAATTCTTCCTTTGTCAAAAAATAATTTTGGAAATTCTTGCATGTAGTTCACATATATGTAAAAAATATACAATATGTCTCATATTATGCAATATGATTTGTATTGTATAAGTATACAAAATTATACAACATGTAAAAACTCTTTCACATTTCCCAAATTTTATAAACATTCACTCACACACAATTTTTATCACTTTCTTATTTTAAATTCTATATTTCTTTACTCTGTATAAAGATTAAAGGTACTTACGTATTAACGCCACCGCAGCAGAAATTGAGCTAATGCGCCAATAAAGAGCTGCTAATGCGTCAAAATAGAGACTGTTTTGAATCCATGTTAAACTTTATATCAGCCCATTTCCCACCGAAATCCGATTGACTACTTTGTTTTTAAATAAAGTGTTTTATATATTTTATGATTTGAAAAAAAAAAAAAAATTTAAGAGTAAATTGGCGCCATTTAAAAACCTCCAAATCTGTAGCTGCGGTGGCGTTAATACGTAAGTAACGGATTAAATTTGACATTAAAATTTAGACTTTTTACAATTTTTTTTTGCTTTTCAATTTTTACTTTTGTTCTTTTTTCTTTTCGACATTTCCAACACATACTACAGCAGTTAAGGAATATCTAAATGGAGACATCTAATAAATCTATTAATGACTAGTAATAAAAATTTACTACAATATATAAAGTTTAATAATAATGCAATTTAAATAGTTCCACAGGAAAAATAAATAGTTATCATTGTCATAAAAAAAAGTTATACAAAATATGGTTTTCTTCATATTAAATTAATAATGATATATTTAACAAACCAAAGAGTTTTCAATTAAAATTATTAGTACAAACCATGAATCAGTAAAGAATGTTTATGAAGATCATAAAATTTATGTCCTGCTTATTATCATATTATTTATATGATAATAAGCATGCTTGATCATATTATTTATGTCATTTTAATCATGTTTACCTGACAAGTTGCATTAATTCCTTTAAAGGTGAAGATAAAAAATAACTAAAGCATTAAAAAGTATTACTTTAGCCACGAAAGAAAAAAAAAAAATAATATTTCAATAGGCTAATCCCAAAATGCTAAACACAAAGAGTGACAGTGAAAGTAGCAGTTAGTATTCAAACCGGCTATTTATCTGCATTCATCTTATTTATTTTATTTCATTTACTTTATTTTGCAATAATTTATTAGTTAATTAGCGTTTTATTGAATAATGTCTTTTTACATATTTAATTGCTGTATTCTTAATTGTTCTGCTTTGTGTCGCCATTTTCTTGATAGCTTTATTGTGCTGCAGTTTTTTAAAATAATTTCTTAATTTATATTATTTATTTCATGTAATTTACTTTATTTTATTATAATTTATTATTTAATTAGCATTTTAGTGGGTTTTTGTTTTTTTTGTTTTACAGATTTAATTGCTGTTTTATAATTGTTTTGAAGAAGGTTGATTCTAGACTATTTTTAAATATTTTATTTTATTTTAGTAGTTCAATTGTTGTATACTTTTAAATATAATAATTAATCCCTTTTTAATTAACAGGCTTTGTTTCGATTGAAAAAAAATTTCATAGCAGGAGCATAGCTGATTAAGCCTAAAGTTCTTATTATATAGGTAGAAAATTTCGTCAAATAATTGTATATTAGTTTTTAAATTATTTAATAGTAATTTATAATGAATTTAGATGGTTCCTTATTCATGAGGACTTTGATTTCATAAACATTTAATTTATTAATCTGTTTGAAATCTAAATACATTCATTGCCTATATATTATTATAATTTGTTTACTTATTTCATAGATAAATTTTATAATTATTCTTTTATTAATTAGTTTTATAAATTTATGCCAAAATAAATTGGTGCTCTTTATCACTCTTCTGTCAATTTTGAAGAAAGCTGATTCTATACTATTTTTAAATATTTTATCTCGGTAGCTCAATTGTTTTATACTTTGCAATATAATAATTCCCTTTTTTAATTAACAGACTTTGTTTCGATTGAAAATAAAAGAAATGGATAATTCTTGCCAACCTATTTGCAGTGAATGCAATATGAAGTTTGCACATAGTTACTGTTTACAAAGACATATGGAAACATTTCATGGTTTATCTAGTCCAAAATCTGCTAAATCATTGACGTGTCCAGAATGCAAGCAAGGATTTGGTACACTGTTAACATTGGAGAAGCATCTACAAAGAATTCATAATGTACTTATAACCAAGGAGACCTTATTCTTTGATACAACCGAAGAATTTACACTACGGAAAGAAAAAGTTGAGAAGAAGAATGTAAGTTCATATGTGAAAAAAAAAAAAAAAAAAAAATGGAAGTAAAAGAGATAGGAATGGCATCAGAGGAAGTTCAACCAATATTGTCAGAAATAATTGTAACTTCTAAACAAAATTCTACTAAAGGTAAGAATTTTTCGTTTGTAGGCTATGTTGCATGTTTATACATATGCTTATTTGTTAACTACATTGTTTTCATCTTTTTTACTAATAAAAAAACTTAGTTATTAAATTTAGGTACTTACGTATTAACGCCACCGCAACAGAAGTTGCGCTAATGCGCCAATAAAGAGTTGCCAATGCGCCAAAATAGACTGTTTTGAATCTATATTAAACTCTATATCGGCCCATTTTCCACCGAAATCCGATTGACTACTTTGTTTTTCAATAAAGTATTTTGAATTTTGAAAGTGTTTTGATTTTAAATAAAGTACCGATTTTAAATAAAGTTTAAATAAATAACCGCCCAATCTGTAGCTGCGGTGGCGTTAATACGTAAGTACCTAAATTTATATTAAAATAATTTAAAAAATATTTACATTATAATTAAAAACAGTAAATTAAAAAATCTGTTACCAGTCTTCATATAGATAACTCTTAATTTCCCTCCTTTTAATGAATAAACAGAGTTTCCCTTAATAATCCATTTTCATAACGATAATCATTATTTTTTAAATTTCCATCTGTAAATATTGAAATTCAAAATACTATAGTTATAAAAACATAGTGTTTACTAACACAGTTGTATGATATATGAAACATTTGTAATCTTATATTGCCAATATAAGATTACAAATGATGATATCTTTTTAAAATTTATTTGTTGTATGCTTTATAAAAATCCAAATTTTTCCTGTATTACAATTATTTCTTGATAGTAGTTTTCATTCCTACAAGAACTTCATAATTTAATTTTTTTCGATTAAAATAATTTCTCTCGATATTATTTACTACTTTTAAACTTACTACTGTAAAAAGTAAAACATTATAGTATGAGAAAATTGTTTTTGTTTATAACATATAATATCTTTCAGGTTTTCTGATTTGTAGTCTCAATTTTTCTGAATTACTCAATTTTTTATTTCAACATTATCTCACATACTTTCTAAGTCAATTTTAAATTTATGTATCCATACCTAACAAAAATTTTATTTTTTAGGTTAGAAAATTGCCACTCCCAGAGACACCCAAAATTATGCAAAATGAATATGAGTATTGGAAACATGTGTTTATGACATAACATTAGTCAATATCCTTTAATTTTTATTATTTGTTTCCTTAGAGGCAAATCAAAGATATAGTTTATTGTATGCATATCTCACATCAATAATCCAGCTGCCTGTTAAAAGCTGTTCCCAGCACAGTCTTCTGAGAAATGTCTATATCTGTAGTAATAGTTGGCAAGAAGAATTATGTATATTTATTGTTGTAACTAGCAATAATTTGCTATCATTACTCGGCTGTTAGTGATATTTTTAATAAAATTTTGGACTGTATTTTTGTTTTTACTTTTCGAAACGAAAACATTTAAAAATGTTCATGACCTTGTCTTTTAAGAAATATAATTTTTCTGAAATTATCAATAAAACATCTAAACATGAATATCAATTTATGGCCAGTAAGGAAAATAAATTTTCATCAATTTTTCAAATAAGGGAAAAATAAATAAATTATTCTTTTTTTAATCTTCAATAATGTAAGAAATGTAAAATATTAAGCACACATTTTATTATGCATGAAGTTTGTAAATTACATAAGAGATACATATCACATATTGATATATATCATAGTAATTATGTATTTCATTATCATTACTGTGATGTATATCAATATGTTAAATGAAACATGTTGTGTTTGGTACTAATCTTTATAAAAAATGTGGCACGGATAATAAATAAAAAAAAAAGTTGATAATACTTTTAGGGACATTTATTCTCAGCACCCTATATAGTACATGTAACAATAACTAATCAAACATAACACACAACATTTACAAAGGAACAAAATTCAAATAATAAAAATCTTTGACTACGAAAATAAAAATTATATTTTCTATCAAATTAAATAAAATATATTCAATACATTGGAGATTAAAGCAAATTCAATTCAGATTAAATATGAATTATTATGAAATAAATTTAAGTTTTAAACTAAACCAAAAGTGGAACTTTAGTCAAACAAAATCCAGATCACAAAAAAGAAAATGTCAAATTGTGTGTCATATTAAATTTTATGTTAATAGTTATTTTATTTAAGAATTGATTTGATCCAAGTATACATTTAAAAAGAAATTAGAAGAATTTCTCCTTATTATCGATTCAGTGTTAACTGTTTTTAGAATACTGTAATTTTAATTTTGCTAACAATTTGAATGTAGGCACCTCTTGATCTTGAGGCCCTAGGCTGAAGCCTAGTTAGTCTATAGGAAAATCCGGCCCTGTGCATGAAAGTTGTTCAACAGTAAATATTTCTTTTCATTTGACACATTAACCGATATGTTTTTTTCTTCCTCGGCAATTTTTAGTATTGAAAAATAAAAATTTTGACATGGAAATATATTCGTTATAACAAAATACAGATCTCAATATTTGTAAATATAATAAAAACAATCATTGAAAAAATCACTGATATATAAATTTGGTGTACTAGCATCTATTTCTGAATAAACTTTTAGATAAACTGCATTTCATACATTTCTTTATAAAATTTTTTGAATATTGTTACATGACAATTTGTATAGAATATAAAATGAATGAGTACAAGAAATTGAATCCCAGTATAAAAATATGAAAATTTCAACAGCATGTGAGGCAATGCAATATTTTTTTTAAATCATTACACATACAGTTAGTTATCAAGATAGTTAATAGTTGTTGTAGTTGTGCGAATAATAGTTGTGTGAAACATTTTTTACATAATTGTGATTGAAACAATATTATTTTCTGCCGGAACGATTTGGTATTAGTGTACAGAACAGGGAGAAGCTGGTTTTCTCCTTGCAGTCTCAAATTTAGTTCGTTCATATGTTTTGTCAAATCGGCATAGAATGCTAACTTCCACAGCCATTCGCTATTTTGTAATTCAATAAGAGGGCGATGCTTTTTAGTCAAAAAAATTTTGATCTGTGCTCGAAGTTCAAAAAAGCGCTGCAGGACTTCTCCGCAACTAAGCCAGCGTACGGCAGTGTGATATGGTACATCATTTTCTCCCATATCTTCAATAAACTCTTGGATTTGTCAGTGATTCAGCCCAGTGGATCTGATGAAATCTTAACAACTCATATGACTGTTTTAGAACTTCAGACATATCCAAACATTTTCTGCAGGACAGTTGATGAATGATACAATGCAAGACTAATGGTTTTGAGCCACCACCATTTTCTACTGCCTTTGACACAAGTGCAACCACTCCTTTATTTTTACCACACATTTTTTGCCTCCATCAGCTGTAATAGATTTTAAGTTTTTCCATCGTAGGTTCTTATTATTAATGGCATTGTCAACTCCCTTAAAAATATCTTCCCCAGTAGTCATGCCGTTAATATTATCAATATCAAGAAGTTCTTCATACACTTCATAGATTTTATTTACTCCTCGAATAAAAATCAACACCTGAGCCGTATCTGATACATCTAAGGCCAGAGAAAACCACTGAAGATGTTCATTTTTGTCAGACAGTTGAGATGATATATTTTCTGCGATGTCTTGTACCCTCCGAGCCACGGTGTTTGCTGACAAACTGACAGTTTTAAATAAATTTACCTTTTCGGAGCACATTTCTTCGGCTACTGCAATTACGCATTCTTTGATCCTTTCTCCATCGGTGAATGGTTTTCCACATTTTGAAATTTCAAAAGCCGCACGAAAACTGGCACGAGTTGCAGCCTCTTGTTCAGTATTGACTTTCGTAAGGAAAGATTGCTGCAATTTCCATTTGCGTTACAAAGCTTCAAATTTTTCTATCTGCAAACTTCCTGTATATTTTGAGTGATTTTGAAAATGTTTCGTTTCTGTTCGCGCCAACGCGCAAGGATACCCCTAGCGGCGAAAAAAGTGTGTGTACGCATGCGCCTGCGAGCGCATAAGTGTGAGTCTTCAGTGTAATGCCAGAGAGGCAAGAGTGAACATCACGGCTGCGAGTGGCTGTGACTGTCATGTAAATAAATCGTTGTTAAGTTTTCATTGTGATTACTTATTGTGTGAGTGTGATACAGTCCGCTTGTGAAAGAAAACATGTATGAGTGGTGTCAGTGCTATTGACGACAACATTTTGATCCTAGCAGAGCCGGAGAGTGGCTCAAACCTGTGGATAACATAAGTCAAGAGAAAAGTTTTGTGAAAGAAGTAAGTGGAAAAAACTTTTAAATCCATATATTTAATATTTTGTGCAAACATGTTTAAAGGTGCCAAAAAAGAAGATTTGCGGCTCATTGCCGCAGAAATAAATTTGATAGTATCTGAAAAATTAACAATTTCAGATTTATATGATGCAATTGAACAAAGTGATGTGTTTAAAAATAGACCAGACATGGTTAAAGACATTGCCAACACGATTATTGACAATCGTAAAAATGAGGAGCAACGGCAAATAGATCTGGAAAAAATAAAATTAGAGCGAGTTAAAAATGAATTAGAACTCGCAAAAATTAAAAATGAAAGTAAATCAGAAGTGTGTGTTGGTGAAGCCAAACCAGATACTATTGATCAAGTAATAAAAAGTGTTCGAACTTTAACTGTCAGAATTCCCACTCGACCGGAAGGGTGGAGTTTTTTCTTTAATTCTTTAGAACGCGCATTTAGTATTAAAGAAGTACCTGAGATATATAAAGCTGAGATTCTGTTAAATTTATTAGGAGAAAAAGCTTCTAATATAATAACTTATTTAAGTGATGAAGATATAAAAAACTATGAGACAATTAAGTCAGTTGTGTTGCGAGAGTATGAGCCTTCACCACAAGCATGCTTAGAAAATTTTAGAAAAGCTGAGCGCTTAAATGAATCGTATGTGCAGTTTGCGTCGCGCTTAAGTACTAATTTTGAATACTATTTAAAATTAAGAAAAGTGTCGGATTATGAAACCTTAAAACAATTAATAGTTTCTGATAAGTTATTTCAAACTTTGGATAGAGAAATCGCATCTCACATAGGTATACGGCAAGCAGATAGTTGGTTCCCCCCAGTAAAATTAGCTGAAGAGTGTGATATTTATGTTGCATCGCGCGGAAAGTCAATTTACGAAGGCACAAGTAACTTTCAAAAAAGTAAAACTAATTTTAGAAATTCTAAAATTGTGTCAAAAGTGTTTGTTTCGGGCTTAAAAAATTCAAATTGTATTTTATGTGCTAAAAATCACCATATTTCTAATTGTCCTAATTATTTAAAAATGTCAGTGAATGAGAGAGTTGAACTTGTTAAACAAAACCATATGTGTTTTAATTGTTTACAGATTAATTGTTCAGTGTCTAAATGCAAAGCGAAAGTATCTTGTTTTTGTAAACGTAAACACCATAAAAGTTTACACTACCCTCGCAAAAGCGCAGAGAATCGCGATGAGTCATATCAGAAAGAACGTAATGAAATCGGTTCCAATACCCCGTTTTCCCCCCCAGCTCAAGAGTTTTTACCAGCCGGTGAAAACACTTCTCCAAATAGTAATAAATTATTTGCAGCTACGAGCTTTATACCAAGTGGAACCAAAACGGTTCTATTGAGCACAGCTAAATGTTATTTAGATAATAATTCAGGAAATTCATTAGAAGTAAGAGCGCTCTTAGATCAAGGTTCAATGGCCTGTTTTATAACTAGAGAATGTGCTGATCGACTTAATTTAAAGAAAGAAAAAACTAATCTAGTAGTATCGGGATTAAATGATGCGTCTTTAAATATTAAAAATCAAGTTACTGCTAAATTCAAAAATAATTCAAATAGCTACGAAAGGGAATTGAAATTTTTAGTTGTTCCCCGAATTACTAATGTAACTCCTAGTAAAATTTTAAAAGTTAATATGTATGATTTAAGTAATATTGAGTTAGCGGATCCACAATTTAACATTCCAGGTAGAATTGATATTTTATTAGGCGCAGAGATTTTTTATAGCCTTTTGAGATCAGGACAAATATATCCCTCTGAATTTGGCTTAGTTTTACAAAATTCGTATTTCGGATATGTTGTTTCCGGGAGTGTTCCTTGTGATTTAAATGAGAATATTCATTGTGGATTAATTAGAGATAATTATGAGCAGTTAGATAAAACTGTTAAATCTTTCTGGGAAATAGAAAACATAGAAATGGACATTCCTCCTAATAATGAAACTCGGATATGTGAAGAGCATTACAAAAATAATTTTTATAGAGATATAGAAGGGAAATATGTAGTTAAAATACCCCTTAAAGAAGATCCTAAGTGTTTGGGAAAATCTAGAGATATTGCGCTAAAAAGGTTAGATTCCTTATGGAGGCCATTAGTGAAAGATCCTGACTATTTATTGTTATATAAAGATTTTTTATGTGAGTATGAAGAAATGGGTCACATGAATCAAATTAAAGAAAGTGAAGAAACTGAGGGTACTTATTATATACCCCACTTAGGTGTATACCGTCCCGACAAATTAAAAACAAAACTTCGTGTCGTGTTTAACGATCTTCCCTTACAACAGAAGGAAATTCGCTTAATTCTTTACAATATAACGGAGGGGTAATACAAGACGACCTTTTTTCAATTATGGTTAGATTTCGTAAGCACATTTATTCGTTTTCGGCCGATATTAAAAAAATGTATAGAACCATAAACATTTGCCCCAGTCAAAGAAAATTGCAGCGTATTTTGTGGAAAGACGGAATTAATGAGCCAGTTAAAGAATACGAACTCGCAACTGTCACATACGGAACAGTTAGTGCTCCTTTTTTAGCTATGCGTACACTTAAGCAATTAGCAATAGATGAGAAAGATAACTTTCCGATATCGGCATCTATATTGGCAGAGGACTTTTATATGGACGATGTCCTTTCCGGTGCAAATACTGTAACGGAAGCTCTCAGACTTACTAAAGAGTTAACAGAAATTCTGAACAGAAGTGGAATGCAGTTACATCAGTGGTGCAGCAGTGGAAATTTTCTGATGGAGAGTGACGAGGCTGATTACTCCTTTTCTCCAGAGGAAATAAAAACATTAGGAATAATATGGCAACCTAACAAAGATTGTTTTTCCTTCAAAGTGAAAGTAGACTGTGGTAATTCGTTTACAAAGCGTGCAGTGTTATCAACCGTAGCAAAGATTTTTGATCCTTTGGGTTTACTTGGCCCAATTGTGACAAAGGCAAAAATTTTCTTGCAAAAACTGTGGCTAATCAAACTGGACTGGAATGATAATTTGCCTAAAAAAGAACTTGAGGAATGGCAGGAATTTCTTACAGCTTTAACAACTATCAACAACATTAAAATTCCAAGATGCATATGTATCAGTGAACCGATATGCATCGAACTTCATGGCTTCTCAGATGCTAGTGAAGTTGCCTATGGAGCAGTGGTTTATTTAAAATCTTGCAGTGCTTCGGGGAAAGTGTTTGTGAAACTAATTGCCAGCAAATCTCGAGTTGCCCCGATCAAAACTATTTCAATTCCTCGATTGGAGCTCTGTGCTGCTGTCCAAATTAGTGCACAAAGTGAAAACATCTATGAAGATTTATGTGTCTCGAACCGTGTTTTGGACAGATTCCAAAATTATCCTGGCCTGGATAATGAAAGAACCGTGTTACTTAAAAACATTTGTGTCTAATCGCGTATCAAAAATACAGCAATTTACAAATGTCAAAGACTGGAATTTTGTGCCGTCTGAAATGAACAGTGCCGACATCATTTCCCGTGGTCTACATGCAGATAAACTCCAAGAGAATGAGTTATGGTGGAGTGGACCACCATTTTTAGTGAACAACGAGTATCCTGGAGTTCCGGTGCGGCTTGTGGATGGAGATCTTACATCAAAGGACGAGGATATGATTTCGAGTGAGCTGAAGCTGTCAACAGCAAATCAAGTGTGTGCTGTGACTCATATTGTGGAGCCTTTAGATGTTATTAACAACTGTTCTTCATTTACAAAACTCAAGAGAATCGTCGCCTGGTGCAAAAGATTTATCAACAATACAAGAAATCCATTAAATCGAACTTCTGGTACTTTGACAACTAGTGAACTTTCACAATCATTAGTATGTATTGTTAAAAACATTCAGAGAACTGCCTTCATAAAAGAACTTCAAAGCTTGGAGAAGGGTACTTCTATCCCGAACAATAGTGAATTGGTAAATTTGTGTCCATTTATAGATGATGATGGATTATTAAGAGTGGGTGGAAGACTCAAGAACTCCAACTTACTCTATAATCAAAAATGTCCACTAATTATTCCTGCTAAACATAATTTTACGTTGACTGTTATTAATCATTATCATTCTTTATATTTTCATGCAAGTGCTGAAACAACCCTATCTTTGATAAGAAATAGATTTTGGATTGTAAGAGGTAGAAATACTGTTCGAAAGATAATTTTTAATTGCATAATTTGTAAAAAAATAAATTCAAAAGGTTCCAATCAAATTATGGGACAACTACCAGCTGCCAGAGTGACTCCTACTCGTGTCTTTAATCGGGTAGGTGTGGACTTTTGTGGTCCATTTGAAATCAAAAATTTCACTGGACGAAGTAAGCAGGTAAAAAAGATATTTGTGTGTATATATGTATGTTTCTCT